>MJUU01014634.1:86833-99521 GCA_002080025.1 Modiolus philippinarum | reverse complement strand
TTGTCTCTTTGACACATTCCCCGTTTCCCTTCTTTTTCTTATTATATTGCTAGAGTACAAAGCATAGTACTCAAAGCACTAAAATTAAGCATAAGCAACATAAAAAATAAAAGCAGCACTGGAATGGATCAACATACAAATACAAGTAAAGGCAGTATAGCATAAGCAATATAAAAATAATAACAGCACTATGGTGAAGCAACATAAAAAGCATTAACAGTACAGTACTTAAATACAAGCATTACAATGGCATGAGTTGCCGTTCCATGAGTTAATAAGATTTTTAAACTGTGAAAATGATGTTTCTGTACAAAAATGGATCGGCAACTCATTCCATAGTTTTGCTGCAGCGTAAAGAAATGATTTTAACACATACCTTGTAGTTCTGACTGAGGGAATTTCTGCTAAATTTTAATACCTGAAAGAATATTTTGTATTTTTTATGTTGATTAAATCTTGTAAGTAAATTGGACTTTCCTTGTTTATAATTCTAAAAACCTCTATCGCCATTAGTTCTTAGGTGTCGAACTTTTTAAAGATGGCATTTTAGACCTAACTAGTAAATCATCACATGTACATTTATAATCCTGATAAATGAACCGGAGTGCCCTTTCTTGTATTTTTTTCAATTTCTTTAGTGTTTGTTTCGCTACAAAAGTGCCAAGATAAAGAACAAAAGTTAAAATTTGACATAATAAAAGAGTGGTATATTGTTAGTTTTCCCAGTCTATTCAAGTGCTTTCCAATTCTTTTTAATACATACAGTTGTCTTGATGCCTTTTTACAGATGTTTGAAATGTGTGTATTGAAATTAAGTTCAAAATCAATCGTTCTGCCCAGTAATTTTACTTCTGTCTCACATTTAATTTTGTTTCCATCCAAGTCAAAAGTAATATTTTTATCCATTGTTTTTTTTTCAATTGCCAGAGCTTGAAATTTTTCAGGGTTTGCTTTCATCTGATTTGAAGAGAACCATTCTATACAAGCCAAACTATCTGTTTCCAGTGTGCTAACAACCTTGTTGATGTCATAATTTGTATAAGAAAGTATGTTGTTGTCTGCATAATTATAGAGAGAGCTATCGGATGTGAAGTGAAAGATGTTGTTTAAAAATATGTTGAATAGAATAGGACCAAGTATCAAGCCTTGAGGAACACCTTTATAAATGTTTTGCCAGTTACTTAGGCTAGTACCAACCCAAACACATTGCTTTCTGTTTGACAAGTAATTTTGTAACAAGTAAAGAGCAGATTCTGAGACGCCAAGTTTAAGCAGAAGGAGATCGTGTGGTAGGCAATCAAATGCCTTAGAAAGGTCCATCGAAATTGATCCAATATATTTATTTTGGTCCAATGCAATTTTCCAGTCCTCAATAATTCTTAATAATGTAGTTTGACAGCCATATTTAGAACAATCATGCTGATCATTTTGACCCCATTAGATTCTTGATATCTGTAACGATTTTCGAGCTATTTGCCCAAAACTACAATTTGCCCCTATTTTCTATTTTTAGCAATGGCAGCTATGTTGTTTTGACCTACCTCCTAATAGAACACAATTTTGAGAAGCCATAATCTGGTGATGATTCAGGCCAAATTTGGTTACATTTGGCCCTGTGGTTTCAGAGGAGAAGATTCAGAAAGACAGACAGAAAGACAGACAGAAGGACGGACAGATGACGGACGCATAGTGATGGCAAAAGCTCACATAGCCTTTTTGGCCAGGTGAGCTAAAAAGTTCCAATACACGGTTCATGAGAAAAATACGACACAAATTTTTGTGACGCTGACGAAGCAAGATGACAAATAGTGATCCCTATATGTCCCCACTGCATGAACGCAGGAGACACAATGATAGCTTGTTCTTAATCTGCTAAAAAAAATCCCATATATTTCTGTCTGCCAGAATGTCCAAATATTTTTCTGTTTTCAAAAGTATCTTTAATATAGTTATATTAGTCTAGTTTACTATTACTGATATCCCTGTTCCAGTTTTGACAGAAACTATCAAACACTCTTGCAGTAAAATTATTAATGAAAATATCATTATTAAACAAGAGGCTCTCAAGAGCCTGTATTGCTCACCTGGACCATGGCAGATGCATTTAATTGAATAAAACTTACATGTTTAATGGTCTTATTTTCTATGTAAAAAACCTTTATGCCATATAGCATAACATTTAACTATTTTTCCCTACTGTCTACAATCTTGATCAGCACTTAATATTAGAAGCATTCATGCTAGGTTCAGTTTAAATCTATACAGCCGTTCTCTAGAAGATGATCCCATAGATTTCAATGTTAAACTAAGATTTGCCGCTGGGGCCATGTTGGATAACAGATTGGCACCAATGTAACAACACTTGATCAGTACTTCATAAGCATCATTCATGCTGTGTATGCATATATTCCATTCAGGGGTTCTCTAGAAGAAGATCTTTGTATGCATTTTCCCATAGGGTCCAATATTAAACTAAGTTTTGCTGAGCCTGCTGGCGGCTATGTTCGATGACTGATCAGAACCAAAATAACAACCCTTGGTCAACACACCATAAGCATCATTCATGTCAACTTTGGTTTTAATCCACTCAGGAGTTCTCTAGAAGATTTTTGTATGCATTTTCCAATAAGGTCTTTTGTAGAACTAAATTTTGCTGCTGGTGAGGCAGCCATGTTGGAAGACAGATCGGCACCAAAGTAACAACACTTGGTCAACACTTCATAAGCATCATTCATGCCAACTTTGGTTTTAATCCATTCAGCGGTTCTCTAGAAGAAGATCTTTGGTATGCATTTCCCATAGGGTCAAATGACTAAGTTGTGCCACCAGCAGCCATGTTGGATGAAGGAACATCAACAAAGTAGCAAAACTTATGGTAAGCACCTCATAAACATCATTCATGCCAAGTTTGATTCAAATCAATTCAATGGTTCTCAAGAAACAGTCCTCAGCAGAAAAGTCCAATTTACAACTATAGCTTGAAGCTGGCGGCCATGTTGGATAACGGATCGGAACCAAAGAATCACCACTTAGTCAGCACCTCATAAGCATCATTCAAGCAAAGTTTGGTTCAAATCCATTCAAAGGTTCTCAAGAAGAAGTTGTTTGAAGGAAAAGTATACGAAGGAGGGCGATGACCGACGCTTGACAATGGTTGATGGACAAAAATTGATGGTAAAGCTCACCCTGGCTACAGCCAGATGAGTTAAAAAATGATCTTAAAAGGACTGTGGGTGGTGAGAGGCATTGTATGTCTATGTATTATAAATCTATAGTTTCATGAAACAAGGATTCGTGGGAGGGGCGAAATTACCATTTTAGAGACGCCAGCATTGTCCAGTTCTAACCTCGAGAATCAGGTTAGCCCTTTTAAAAGACCACAAAATACATGTACATGTATGTATTGTTATATATCTGTATTTGTATGGTCATATATGTTTTTGTAAATATCAGTTATTCCCCTTTTTCCCGCTTGTATTGTAATACGTAGCAGTGTGTTGAATAAATGTGATGATGGCAGCAGTTGTGTATTTGTATCTGTCCTAATGTATCCGTAGACAAAGGGAATGTTGTGTCACCCTAGTCTATAACAGTATGCATATGGGATTTCGTAATTAGTTCACGTTAATGACAGGAAATAATGATGAGACCCCCTTTCACCCTCCCCATTCATACCTCATGCAAAACTAAAATGTCATGATCTCAAGGGGGTTGTCTCAAATCTTAGGTTTGAATTCTGTAAGTAAACAAGACACATCATTAAGCTCAGCAAAATTTTGGGGAGAGCTTTAAGTCATGTGTGAAGAATTATAATGAGATGATTGGGTAACAAGACGATCCGGCCTTATGACAAATCCGTCCCTGCCTATCTGGCCTCATTCTAATCCGGCCCTGTCTTAAAAGTCGATCCGGAATTACGATATCAGTCTTCACAAAATGCGTCGGTCCGACGGACAAAACCGACATTTTTGCAGGAGGACTGGCAAAAAATTTCAAAGTGTTGGTCCGAATGTCCGACATTGTTCTTGGGCTAAACAACTGGAAACGATGTTTCAGGCTGCAAAAATAACAATCATCTGGTAGATTTGAGACTTTATTTTGTTATCCCTAACATTTCCTGTCAAGAATCTTTCGTCAAATTGCTAAAATTGTGGTAAAAATGACAACCACTTAGATGAAAACATTCCAAACAGGTTGATATCAGAAAAAAAATGATGATTTTCCGGAAATCTCCAATAATACAAAATGTGTGGAAACTTTTGGTCCGATGACCGTTTGGTCGGTCCGATATGCAATAAAACGCTGCCGGACCGAGTGTCCACCAAATTTGAAATGTATTTCGCGAAGACTGCAATATATTATGGATTACTGTTGTTTTCTGCGAAAATTTTTTATAAGAAGTTGAATTTGTTTTTGTCATGACAAAATTCAACTTCATATGCCAATTTTATACCTTGGAAGATGGAAAGCATACTCATGATCTGAAGTTTAGCATGTTTGTCACTGTGTCGTGACTTTGGTCTTTTATTTCTGACTTTCTCATACTTGCGTGCATCTGGACTCTGACTTATTTAATCTACTTGAGCTTTGTTCTTTCGACATTCTTCTACAATTGTTTCTTAAATATAGGTATTTCTAACATTTCAAATAAAAATAACTTGGTATGCAGTTAAGAGCCTACCCCTCACTGTGCGTTTTCCTTCGTAAATGGTTAAAACTCCTTCGTTCTTTTATTATGCAGCAATTTTTAATGACCAATTTCCATTTAAATGTGTCAATTAAGCCTGAACAATAAATATTACGACTTTCTATCTCCGACATCATGACCAAACTAAACAAAACAACGATATAGCATCAATTAACAATACAGGGGCGGGTAGACCAAGGCCGGATTGTCAAAGGCCGGACTGACATAGGGCTGGACTGTTGTAAGGCATACATGTGATAAACTTGTCAGCTGAAAACTGGAGATTTGAAAATTTTCAGCTGGAGATTGGGTCTGAAAACTGGAGATTTTTCGTTTACCTATTTTTAACCGTTTATATGTTTTCCTCTGATAGTTTTGGTGAATGCAGTCATTTATGCAGCATTATATTTTCTTTGATCACCCCTCCATACATGTAGGCCCTTGTGGGAGATTTTGCTATATGATATAAGTGATATTCAGGGACTGCTCCACATACAGAACAATTTACCAGTTCTCCAAGAATGTCATGTGTTAAATTTGATAAATGATTGGCATTAAGTGTCTATCACTTAGTGTCAAACAATTTGATTCCTGGTTAGTGATATCATCATGAAATTGGGGTACTTTTCCTTTTAATGAATTATTGATTTTTGTAAATATGGTATTTGTGAAAGAAAAGATTTTGTAAAATTTCAAGCAAATGGTGCTTAGAACACTTATTAATGATTATTTTTATTTGAAAAATAAGTTTTAATGTCTAAAAGAATTGTCAGAAATAGCATAAAATCTCAACAGTACTGAAAAATAATCAGTTTAGTTAAAGACAAAAAATAAAGGGGAGACAACCCAGACCTATTTTCGTATTTTCGCATAATAATTGAAAAAAAAATCATCATAAAAACAGTGATCTATGTATCTATTTAGTACAAAAACACAAAAATTGGGAGTTCTTGCAATGCAAAACTCTTCTTTTAAAGACATTTGATCTTAATAATCATACAGGTAAAGCTAGATTGACAGGTGACTGAGGTAATGATTGCCGTTAGTTGTTCATTGACCCGTGGAAATATACATCCCTGGCTATAAGGTTGTCAATTAACACTACACTGTTGAAACGTTGAAAAAGCAGAAGATCTGAAAAGAAAACAGGAGGGACGGAAGAGGGGCAAAAAAGCGGGAGATTTTGGCCTCCCGTCAGGAGGTTCACATGTATGGTATAGGCCGGATGATCTCGAAATCAAATGATTGGAGGATATTATATGAAATAAATGTTTTCTAAAAGCTAGTTCATAGGTGATGTTTAAAAGCAAATGAAGTAACATTTTTTCATAGTTTTAAGAAAAGGGGTGTCAAAGTCATAAATTCAGTGTGAAATTGCTATATCCGTTTTCATGTCATGGAAATGGCTAAAAAATACTGCATGACCCTGTGTTTTGACGGTGCCAAAAAATAGACCCACATTTATATTTTATACTGAATGAAATACAAAAGTTCGTAATTACGGGAAAATTACTATAGAGATATCATTATCTTATAATTCAACACAGAATGGAGATTTATTTACTGTATTCACCCCTGTACTGAATGTTTTGTCCACCACCACACACCCCTTTTTTTGCAAGTACATGTACATGTATCTTTATGATTGATCCCAAAATTAATCCAAAGTCTGAGCTTTGGTGTTAAGGAAATACTTTAAGGCGTCAGAAAGAGGAAAAGCAGAAGAAGAACCCATATCACTATTGGGATTGGAAGCCATGAGTGTCTTTTGCGAAAGTTAGCTATAGGCCTACCAAAATCTTGCGGCAAATCTGGTTCCAACTTATAAACGTTTTAGGAAACCAGTTTGAAGTATATTTTTAGCACCTTGCTGAGTTGCTCATTCACAAAATGAATAAGTTGAAGTTGCCTTTTTGCAGTTCCAGAGTTAAAATATTGATGTATATCTATGTAATCATTGTAATAGAATAGTGTGTCTCGCTTAAACAAAAAGTTTGTGACCTTTGACCTGCCTCCTGTAAACAGCAAGTGAAGTTGTCAAGATTCGATTCCTTTTCAAAGTAACCTGTACTTCATTTGTAAATTATTTTTGAAAATCATGTTCAGAGTTTTACAGTTTAAAATTTGTCACGTATAATTTTTTGTAGCTTTTCTTACACATTGTATCAAATAAAAACAGTCAACTTAGTTTTGTCCTAGATATTGACCTGTCAAGTTCTGAAAATATTGCCAAAGTTGTCGAAGATCAAAGGAAAAAATTAAAAGATCAAAGGAATTTGCCCCAAATTTGCAAAAGCATTATGGGGCTAATTAGAAGAACTTACATGAAAGGAGCTTTAAATATCTTGCCCTGGTAAGACCCCATCTTTAGAATATGCAGCCACAGTGTGGAGGATTGGAGCCTATATAGAGGGTCTCATTGGGGTCTAAGCGTGACACGAGATCGACAGTTTTTCTGTAAGTGTGACTCGTGAAAGTCAAATTATTGTGTGTAAAAACGGGAAACGAAGTAGAGCGGGATACGTGAAATTAGTTAAAAATGGTTCGGGACTTCGGGAAAATGATAATTTTACTAAGATGGAATTTCAGTTTTTCGTTATCAAAAACTTAAATGTATGTATGATTTACAATGAGTGAGGTTCTGCAAGATACCATTTGATCTTCGACTGGATCCTATTGTTTTGCATAGGAAAATTTATGTAAACCGACAGAATATTGGATGGCCAGTACTCAAATCCATGAAGATGTGAGAAGTATCTTTGGAACCTGCTCATACTACCGCATGTATGTCAAAGGCTTTTCAGAAATAGCCAGACTCCTTCATAAGTTGGCAGAACAGGGTGAAAATATTTAATGTCACGAGAGTGTCAGATGGCAAACTTAAAAACTGTCTTCTGTAGGCTCAAATTTTTGGATACTAATAGATACCAGTAAAACGTAAATATCGAACACCGAAGCCAACTCCTTTGGAATAGGAGCTGAATTATCTCAATTTCAAATACAAGATGACAAAGAGACTGTGACAGCTAATTTAAGTAAAAGCTTGCCGGAATACACAAGAATGCAGTTATCATGGTTATGATGTATCTCGTCGTGAATTACTTGTAATAGCGTCTGCTATAAAGCATTTCTAGATGAAGAGCCGTTCCTTGTTAGGATAGAATGGTGCCCTTTAAAATTTCAAGAACCTTGGAGGCCTTATTGTGTCTGCAACATTTAATATCAGTATATAAGGTATAAACACTTGATTCACTCAGAATATAAAGAAGTCTAAAATTGTAAAAATTCAGGCACTGAAACTTTGTATGCTAACAGGTTTGATGGCCTCAGAATCGGCTTTCCAATTATGTTCATCGTCTCTAAGTTTGTCCAAAATGATTGACAGCTTAACATTAGGTTTAACATTAATTTCAAATGCAAATACATTCAAAAGCCTTCTCTTCTTAGCGTTAACTGCTTACTTGGCTTACACAATCAAAAACACATTTTATCCGAAAAAAAAAACGTATCACTGTTTACATGGTACTCTATTTTCTAAATAGTGAATAAGCGTGATCTGGAAAAACACAAAAATGATAAGCGGGATACGGGAATTTAGCAAAACATTAAGCGGGATCCGGGATCAGAACCCTCCAATGAGACCCCTTATATAAACAGTCAGATATAGAAAGTGTAACCAGAGAGCATGAATCTCCTTACAAAATTGACTAATGTCAATTCCGGGGAGCCAACGCGGGACCTCTAGCACTTCAGCCAGCCCGCTAACCGAATGAGCTAAAGAAATATTCCGTTAGCTGAGTCGATTTTTACTGGCTATATATCTACTACCTACTACAACGTAGGTAGGCTGTCCTGTCACACTTCCCCCACCTCAAGAGTCATCATACCTGCTATGTATGACTCTCACACAAATCTCACACTCAGACCCTGGTTAGCTCCTTCTAACCACCGTGGGTTTTTTAGCTGGGCGCCAAATGTAACCGGAGAGCATGAATCTCCTTACAAAATTGACTAATGTCAATTCCGGGATCGAACCCGGGACCTCTAGCACTTAAGCCATCCCACTAACCGAATGAGCTGAAGAAATATTCCGTTAGCTCAGTTGATTTTTACTGGCTATATATCTACTACCTACTACAACGTAGGTAGGCTGTCCTGTCACAAAAGTAATGAGAACCGTCCAAAGGAGAGCAACGAGACTTGTCCCCTCCTTGAAGGGCCTCAATTATGAGCAAAGATTAAAGAAGCTAAAACTACCAACATCGAGGTATATAAAAGGCTAAGGGGGACATGATTGAGACTTTCAAGATTCTAAGAAGTATTTATGATGAAGAAGTATCAAAAATTTGCTAGTTCTGGATATAAACACAAGAACAAGAGGAAATAGCTTGAAACTTAAAAAGAGATTCAGTAGCTTGTTAAATGTAAGGAAATACTCATTTGCAAACAGAGTAGAAGACGCATGGAATGCCTTGCCAGAGAACGTTATTCAGGCAAAAGATTTAAGACAATTTGAGATCTTGCTAGACAAACAGTGAGAAAACCAAGAAGATAAATATGACTACAATAAGGACTTGCTGTGCCAACAACTACATAGAACCGGAAGTCACACACCGGCAGGCCTGATTGTGTCGACCAAAGATATGGATACAGGGGCTGTATAAACCTGCATCCATTAATGATCCTATGGTATCTTATGGTAAAAGCGTCGCGTGAGTCTTACACGGATCATGTGACACTTGACAGGTCTGGTTAATTCATTTATGAAAAAGTGACAGACTCTCTCCAACACTTTAAAAACTCGGAATAAAGAAAGTGAATCCATCAATAATTATTGTTCCAATTTAATGACATATTCCATACACATGATAATGGAGGCAAGACCATTGTCATTACATCGGGTTTGGCCATTTTAACAATATCGGGAAATCATTTTTAAGATGGTGAATTCAGGATGAAAATGCCAGCAGGTCGAAGGAAAGGGATGTTTTCAGACATGGGAAATCAGGATTTCATGGCAAATTTTGAAGATTTGAAATTATTGGTTTCTTAAATGCAGTCTTCTGAGGTTGGGACTTTTGTCAAAATATTTCTGGGATTTGGGGATTTACTCATTTTAATGACAAGAAATCAGAATAAGACCCTTTACACCTCTCCCACTCATGATGCATCATTTTAACCAGCATTTATTGAGAAATACTTTTTTTACGTAGCCCAATTAATAAAGATGGACATTAAAATGAGGATTAGATTTGTTCAGACTTGGTACACGTTCTTCTATATGTTTTTAACTCCATCCCCTTTTTATAAGAAAAATATTTGCATTTAATAAAAACTGCTCTATCAGCACTGTATCTCTCTAATAGCAGTTTTTATTAAATGTGAATACCGGTATTTTATTAAATGATGCAAATATTTTTCGTGAAAACAAGATGGACTTAAAAACATATAGAGGGACTTGTAACTGTATCTCTCTAATAACAGTTTTTATTAAATGTGAATATTTTATTAAGTGAAGCAAATATTTTTCGTGAAAACAGTATGGAGTTAATAACATATAGAGCGACTTGTAGCAAGTCTAAGATTCATTGTATTTGAAAGGTTTATAACCTTAATGCAAAGTGAATGAATAGTCTAGAGAAAAGGGTTTCCCACAAATTAAAATTCCAGGCACTTATATGTCAAAAATGGCTGTTGTCCATCAATCCCCCATCTTTCTGTCATCAATCAGATGTTAACAATTTTTATTCAAAGATCTACTCCTCTGACATCACTTGGCCAATTAATTTGAACTAAATACCAGTAGTCCTTGGGTGCTCCCATTTAGAAAAGTGTGTCTGGTTTATAAAGTAGCCCATCCAGGATTTCAGTCAGCAGGGAACATATATATTAGAATAACATAGGACCCTATGGGAAATGCATTCAAAGATCTTCAACTTTGAAACTACTGAGCCAGTTTGAAACAAGCTTGGTCTCAATAGTCTTTGGGTTGTCGCCTTCAAAGTTTGTAACTTTCATGTTTGACCTCATTCAAGATGGTTGCCAGCAGGGAACATAGTTGTAACATAGAACCCTATGGGAAATGCATTCAGATATCTTCTCCTCTTAAACCACTACAGGACAATTTGCCATTTCAGAAACTAAAACATTGTGGGAAGAAAGTACACCAAAATATTTTGATTGGTCAAGAACGTAAATAACATAACGTCATTGGTTGAAAATCGATTGTATACTAAAATTTCAAATGCAATCACTGTACCCACAACTCCTCAGTTGCTTGAATGGTGAATTGGAACAAAACTTGGTCACAACAGGTTCTGTGTGTCCCCCTTGAAAGTTTGTGATTTTTGTGTTCGTATCTCATTCAATAATGCATTCAAATAATAGATCTTCTCCTTCAAAGCCAATGAGCCAGTTGGAACCAAACTGAGTCACAATAGTCCTTCAGAGGTTCCTGCAAATTTTGTGATTTCTATGTTCTTATACCTCATCCAAAATAGGCACAATTACCTATCAATATTTTTGCTGAAAAAATATATGATCAATGGTCCATAAAATAAAAATGTAGAATTCAAAACCTTGATTTTATAAACTTAAGGGCTCACCATCCATAAAACCAACTATTATTTTTCTCTTTCTTAACATTGTATCAACACTGTATGACATACATATATGTATATGTTATCAGGCTCTTGGTAGTCATGTGTCGTAAAATATCATCTTGTGAGCCAGAATATGAAGTACATGGGCAATGAGCATAGCGAACGAGGCCCTTAGCTTCATATTCTGGAGAGCATGATGATATGTAACAGTACTTCAGCTGTCAAGAGAACAATAACTTGTTTATCCTCCTTATTTATGTATAACAGATTTGTAATTATACCCCCCGCAAACAAAGTTTGGGGGGGGGGGGTATATAGGAATCACCCTGTCTGTCTGTCCATCCGTCCGTCCATCTGTCCACACTTCTTGTAAGCACAACTCCTCTCAAACCACTTTAGAGGGGGGGCCGGAGGGGGTCTGATCCCGGAATCCCGACTTTATTTTTTCTAAATCCCGAAATCCCGAACTACAAAGAAACTTAAAGACTGATGAAATCCCGATTCCCGGTGAATAAATTTCCCGAAATCCCGGGCTTAAATCATAAAAATCCCGAAATCCCGGGGTTAAAAACATCCAATCCCGACATCCCGAAAAAGGGCCGGCCCCCCCTCACTTTATGGATATTGATGAAACTTTATCCAAAGGAAGGACACTATATGGAGATGTGCATGAAGGAATATGATTATTGTCCAAAACTAGGAAGGGGAGATAATTTTACTTTGACTTTTCTTTGATTCCCTATATATGGGTTACCTCGTAAGCGCAACTCTTCTTAAACCACTTGAACTTTACACAAAGGAAGGACACTATATGGAGATGTGCATGAAGGAATATAATTATTGTCCAAAACTAGGAAGGGGAGATAATTTGACTGACTTTTCTTTGATTCCCTATGTATGGGTTACCTCATAAGCGCAACTCCTCTTAAACCACTGGAAGGATATTGATGAAACTGTAAAGAAAGCAAGGACGGTATATGGAGATGTGCATGAAGGAATATAATTATTGTCCAAAACCAAGAAGGGGAGATAATTTGACTTTGACTTTTCTTTGATTCCGTATGTATGGGTTACCTCATAAGTGCATCTGCTCTTAAATCAATGGAAGGATTTTGATGAAACTATGCATGAAGGGATATAATTATTGTCTGAAACCAGGAAGGGGAGATAATTTGACTTGGAAGTTTGTTGATTCCTTTTGCAATGATTTTTTTGGGACATTTACAATTTTTCAAAGAAATAATTCAAAGCATAGATATTATGAAATCAAGCTGACGGAGATAAACTCTCTTCTTGTTGTGTTTCTCTTGAAAAGTTGTTTTCAAAGTGTTGAAATGAAATTTCTCTAACGCTTATGATTTTTGTTGAAAATGTCAAAGAGGCAAAAAAAAAAAAAAAA
>MJUU01014634.1:72462-86746 GCA_002080025.1 Modiolus philippinarum | reverse complement strand
GGGGGGTATATTTGGTTGCCATTTGGCGACAGCTCTTGTTATTTAATTATTGAATTTAGGTTTCAAATTCTCCCAAAGTTGTGTGGGAAATTCTACATTCTTGTAATTCTCGTCTTTTCAGAAATTTAAGCTTCATAAAGAATGTTTTGTAGTTTTTTATCGTTTTTGTCCTCCACTGCAACACGGAACAGGGACATATAAATACTGGGCGTCCTATAAATGTGTCCGTGTATCCTTGTGTCTGTCCGTCCATCCATGCATCCGTCCGTCCGTCCTTTCATGCCTACAAATTTTGATGGATTTTCATGAAATTTATACCAAATGTTTATACCACTAATGCCTTGGTCAAGTTCTAAAATCAGCCTCAGTCCATACTTTTTGAGGAGTTATGGGACTTTGACAAAAAAACAACACTGTTTTAGCCAAAAATTGACCTTGTAAGCACTCTCATGCCTACAAATTTTGACAGATTCTCATGAAAGTTATACCAAATGTTTATACCACTAATACCTTGGTCAAGTTCTAAAATCAGCCTTTGTTGATACTTTTTGATGGAGTTATGGGACTTTGACGAAAATAATGACTCTGTTTTATCCGAAAATTGACTTTTAAGGTGCTCTCATGCCTACAAATTTTAACGGATTTTCATGAAATTTATGCCGAATGTTTATACTACTATTACCTTGGTCAAATTTGAAAATCAAATCGGTCGAGATTTTTTGAGGGAGTTATTGGACTTTGATCAAAATAATGACTCCGTTTTATCCAAAAATTGACCTTGTAAGCACTCTCAAGGCTACAAATTTTGACAGATTTTCATGAAATTTATACCAAATGTTATACCACTAATACCTTGGTCAAGTTCGGACATCAGCCTTGGTAAATACTTTTTGTATTCAAACATATTTAATTCTAGAATGGCCCTGAATGTTTGAAAATATTGCAATTTCATATACAGTATACTAGGAAAAATGAAAGGATATGGAGTGAATGTACATGTGACAAAAATGCACACGATACAAAGAAAACTCCAGTTTATCAAGGACAGGGCTTTTATTCCTGTCTACATCTTGATGTTGCCTGAGTATATTGCTTGAGTAGCGGGGACCCAGGAATTCTATTCTTGTATTAGTAAAGGTTTTTTTTAACTTAATGACTATTTTGACCGAACTACTCGAAATAATATCTATTTTAAATGTTGCAGCAACCCTTGGTTGTTACGATATTCTTTTATGACGTCATAATGTGAAAATGTCAAAGATCTGCAGGATATATCAAAGACCTAGTTTTTACAATTTTTCTGATGTCTAGTGTATCTATTTGTAAAATCATGATTCTGTTTTGAATACACCCGTACGAAAAAATCCGCCTGGACTTTAGATGGATTCCGGGCGTACATTTTAGGTGGATTCCACTTAAGACATCTTGAACTGGGAATATAAGTTATTAGGTGGAATCAGGGCGGAATATGGGGGCGGAATATTTAAATTAGTCCGCCTAACTAAGGCGGATTTAAATTCCGCTTAAAAATTCCGCCGGAGGGAATTTGAATTTCTTAGACGGAACGAGATTAGGCGGAACTGAGCAGGAATTTCTATTGTTAGAATTTGAAAATTTTTTTTTAATGCCACAAATATATAAACTCTACATACATGTATGGCAATACATTACTGTTAAATATAACCTGCTAATTGGATCATTTTAACCATTTTATAACTATCATGATTACTATTTTTGATGTTTAATGGAGTTTCAGAAGTCATGCATATAAGCCAATGAAAAATATTTTTATCATACACTGATGACTAATTATTATTTCATATAAAAAGCATCATCAGATTCATATCATGAGCATTTGGAAGTTGAACTTCCTTTTGTTAAAATTTCATTGAAATTGTATAATGGCAATTTAAACAACATTGAGCTGTATACATGAAAGTATAGAATCTTATTATCTCCCCTGGATTTTGATTGATTCTATAAAAAAATCAACAGACAATGCAAAATAAAATATATTTGTATCTTGACCATTCAACATGGTATCCTTAAAGACAACTCATTCAATGTTAAATTTAAAAGTAAAACTTCCTTTAGTAAACAAGTAATTAACACCAACCCCCTTTTATTGTTCATATTTCATTTCCATAACTACAGCAATCTTAAAACCATGTTTAAAATAACCTAATTATTAAACAAATTTAATGAAACATTTTGTAGAAATTCAAGGCAAATTATTTCATATTTCATAATACTACATGTATAACTTTGTCACTATAGGATCCCCCCTTTTCTCAGAAAATTGGTTATGCATCAAAAATCAAAGTGTTTGGTGATAAAAAAATATAATATTCTTAAACATTGTGATCATAATCATTTACCTTCTAAAGAATAATTGCATTTTCCATAAATTGTTCCCAGAATTCTAACAACATTGTTTTAATATCTCCCCAATGTTTGCAAAATGATTTCCTTGGCTCCATTTTTTGAAATTCTGCACATGTGCAAAGACTACTTTCTTTTCACCTGTTTCATAACTTCTATTTTTGTTAGCAGGAGTTCCAAAAATAATCCGTCTAAGGTTAAGGCGGATTTTTTTCTGATTTCAATGTATGCCTTAGGTCCGCCTAAAGCTAAGAATTTTTAAATGGTTTCCGCCTGAATCCCTCTACGGGTTAGACGTAATTTAGACGGATTTTTTTTGGAGATTTCCATGTACGCCTAAAGTCCTACTAAGTTTCACAATTTTTAAGCGGATTCCGCCTGGATTCCTGCTAAAATCAGGGCGGAATCCGTGTAAAATTTTTGTACGGGTTTTTGTTGAACATGTTAAAAGAATACATGAAAATGCTGCTTTAAATTTGACTGTGATTTCCTCTTTCTGAACATGGTACAAATACTGTACAACATATGTATTTGATGCATACAAGTATTTTTTTGTCCTTTTTCCATATCAGATCTAAATATAGACTGCCATTTCAATCTTTATTTATGTAAAATTATAAAGTAAAATCCTATTCAGCATTCATTTTAGATCTTGATATTTTGAAACAATTAAACACAAATAAGCATAGCTTTTCTTTTAAAGGAGTGAAGTAAGTAAAAGAATGTTTTCATCAGCAGTTTGTACAGAGCTTGGTAAACCCTTGGAAGTTCAACAACAAAAACAGCAGTTATCACCACATGATGATGAGGTAAATGTTATATTAATGTACTATTATTGTTAAGATTATATTCCTTTTATATGAACATGCTTTTCGTATTGGCTGCTGATCACTTTAAGTTTTCCTTCAGTATTGCCCTTTATGGATTGTTAATCCCTAACTAATCAACTCAAGTCAAATTCCAACTAAACTTTCAGTATATCTGCTTTATATGATCTTGTTTTGCATCTTCTACTTGAAGTTTTCAGTTTACTGATTTTAGAGGTTTAGCAAGCAGAAAATAATTCATTTGTTGTGGAGGTGAGACACTTATTTTTAAACATCAGTTTTAGATGTGGACAGTCTGCACTTAAATGTTTTGGGAAAAAATTGTTCAATCTTGGATTGGTTTACACAGGTTCATATTTTAAATATATTATCAAGGGGGCACTTGGCATCATGTGGTTCAGACAGGGTTTTTGATTAATTAGAGTTTGGTTTAGGCAAGTTTCACTTTGAAACCTTGAATTAAAAAAACAATAAAACAATGCTCAAATTTTGAATTTATTTTTGTAGTTGTTGGTGTCAGTGAAGAACTGCGGCATTAATTTTGCTGATATATTGGTTTGTCAAGGGAAATACCAGGCCAGAATACCAGTACCATTTACTCCAGGTATCTGTTCTACACAAACATCCTTTTGTTCAATACTTATTCTCAAACATTAATTTAGAAGTACATTATAAAATATAAATTCTGCTAACAATAAATCACAAAAAATTATGTATTATATAATAATCATAAATTAGATAGAATCTTTTTTGTTTACCTTGCAGTTGTGAAATCCAGAGTTGTATACAGAGAATGCTTTATTTTCAACCCAAACAGTCTTTAACAGCTTCTCATTTGTGATATCATCATTTAAAAATATGAAACTTCAAATTTTTATCCACTCTCCAGGATACCCACCTAATATCCCTAAGTATGAGAGGTTTCCCATGAGAGCATCAAATTTGATATTTTCAAAGAAAAAATAATTCATCAATGCTTAACTAAACAGTCATTGGTTTATTGCATGCTGGTTGATGGTAATATCAAAGGGGAAATTAAAATCCCTTTCTTGGTAATATGGTATGCTGCATATTTTTTGAAAGTTGTAGTGAATTAACTCCCCCTCTCATGAATAATATGAGTTCCGAAAAATTGGATAAAATATATTGATTAATCATTTTGTGACATTTACATTTTTTTAGTTCGTTTCAACAAAGTTGAGGGAGACTATTGGAGTACCCCTGGCATCCGTGTCCATGTCCACGTCTTTGTCCGTGTCCTTATTAAGGTATATGTCTTAATAATTATGCAGGGTAGGGTCATCAAACTATGCATGCAGGTTCAGCTTGGGTTGACTCACAGCCTCGTCTTTCTGACCTATATTTTCTGCTTGAGTGGCTTGCATTTAGCAAATTTACATCCAAGTTCATATCTCAGTAACTATACATAGTATGATCATCTAACTGTGCATATGCATGCATCTCTGATGGTAGGTCAGCATCCAGGAAAAATTAGGTCACTTTGACCTACATTGTCCGCTTGAGTGACTTACATTCAAGTTTATGTCCAAGTTCAGATCTCAGTCACTGTACATGATAAGATCATCTAACCTTGCACCTGCATGCATTTCTGATGGTAGGTCAGCATCCAGACAACAATGGGTCACTTTGACCTACATTTTCCGCATGAGTGACTTACATTCAAGTTTACCTCTGAGTTCAGATCTAAGTCACTGTTAATGTTAGGATCATCTAACCTTGCATAAGCATGCATCTCTGATGGTAAGTCAGTTTCCACAAAAAATTAGGTCACTCTGACCTACATTTTCCGCTTGAGTGACTAACATTCACGTTTATGTTTGAGTTCAGATCTCTGTCACTGTACTTGGTAGGATCATCTAACCTTGTACATGCATGCATCTCTGATGGTAGGTTAGCTTTCAGACAAAATTAGGTCACCTTAAGCTGCATTTTACGCATGATCAACTTACATTAATTTATACCTCCGAATTCATATCTCAGTAAATGTACATTGTAGGTTCATGTAACCTTGCATATGCATGCACTTTTTATAGTAAGTCAGCATCCAGGCAAAATTTGGTTGCTGTGACAATGTGCCATGACAAGGCGAACTACTAGTATGTAATCATTGATTACCTGTTTTGTTTTATAGTAACACTTCAAATTATATACAATTATTGACAAAGAAGTATCAAAATGTTTCATGTCTTATAAGATAAATGATTGCTTTTCATATTGTGGAGAGGAAATCAAGTTTTTATACGACAGCAAAAAAATTTTTGCGGCCGTATATTGGTATGATACTGGCGTCATCAGTATCAGTGTCTGTAGACACTTCGTTTCCATGCGATAACTTAAGTTCTGGTTGACCAATCTTTATGATATTTTAAAACAGTGTTCCTTTGCACAAAGGAAAGGTTGGGATTGCTTTTGGGTATTGTAGCCCGCCCGTTTTTGAAAAAAGGGCCAAATTGGATGTTCTAATATATTACTGGGGTAGGCTGTAAAATATTTATTATTAAGCAGATTTTTATGGGGTTTCCCTCAGTGTGCTCTTTATTAAATTTCCAGTCAGTACAATGTAAAACGGATTTCACATCGCATTTACCCTTCATGAGATAAATGGGCCCTAACAGGGAATCCCAATAATTTTATTTTTAGTCCGATTTTGATGCAGTTTTTTCAGTGGATTCCTTATAAAAATTTAATGTAGTGCTCAATTATTAGATTTGTGGTAATTTGTTTCCTTTTTGAGCTATGAGGGGCCGAACGGGGCCAAAATTGCATATTACCTAAAATTTTTATTTCTCTGCAGATTTTGATGGGATTCTTTTCTTTGGATTCCTCTTGATATAAGCCAACGGATTTGGTGTAGCTTTTATCATTTCCAAGCTATAGGGGGTCAAAACTTCAAATTTGCAGATTACCTAAAATTTTTATTTTTCATCAGATTTCGATGAGATTTTTTTCTTTGGATTCCTCTTGATAAAAGCTTTCAGTATTTTGCCAACGGTTTTGGCATAGCTCTTACCGTTTCCAAGCTATAAGGGTTCAAAGGGGCCAAAACTGCAAATTTGCAGATTACCTAAATTTTTATTTTTCATCGGATTTCGATGGGATTTTTTTCTTTGGATTCCTCTTGATGTAAGCCTACGGTAGTTTGTCAACAGATTTGGCGTAGCTCTTACGATTTCCAAGCTATAAGGATTCAAAGGGGCCAAATCTGCAAATTTGCAGATTACCTAAAATTTTTATTTTTCATCGAATGTCCATGGGATTTTTTTCTATGGATTCTTCTTGATATAAGCTACCTGTATTATTCCATCGTATTTGACATAGCTCCTACCATTTCCTAGCTATAAGGGTTCAAAAGCATTTTTTTTAGATAATATGAAATTTTATTTTTGATCAGATTTCTATGGGATTTTTTTCTTTGGATTCCTCTTGATATAAGCTTTCAGTAGTATGTCAATGGATTTGGCGTAGCTCTTACTGTTTCTGAGCTATAAGGGGTAAAAGGGGAATCATAAGGAGTCATAAGAGCTAATTTTTATTTTCCCTAGTTTGTGTCCAGCTAATTACTGGGTCAATCTCTTTATTGTGTCCATCTAATTATTGTGTCAAGCTTACTCACTTTAAATTACACTTGTTCAAATTTCAGTGGTCGACATGCTGCGCTCATATCATGCTGCGGTGGGCATAGCCCTTTATTTTCTTTATTGAATTAGGAACTGAGGTAACTGGAGTAGTAATTGAAGTAGGAAAAAATGTGAAATCCTTTGTCAAGGGTGATAGAGTTGTTGCTATAGTGCCACATGGTGGATATTCTACTCATTGTCTCAGTTCAAAACATGTAAGTCCTCACTGTAGTGCAGTATATTGAAATCAAATTAGTCATGAAGAAAGGAAAGCAATAGTTTCTTGTTATATAATCAAAGTAACAATTCTAAGATATATTATTAAATAAGTGCTGAGGATACCAAAAATGTCAAGAAAATACCAAGTCATCGAACTCATTCCCATTGAAAAATTAGGCAAAATATTCTACATTTTTGCAATTTTAGCTCACCTGGATATAGCAAGGGTGGGCTTTTGTCATCACTTGACATCTGTCTTCCATCTGTCATTTTAAGTTTGACCCTATAAGAAAGCATTCAAAGATCTCCACTGAAACAAAAACCGATTGGATCCAAACTTGGTCACAATTGTCTTTTGGTGGTCCCTTTTCAAAAATGTGTCCAGCAAGTCCAAACCTCATAAAGGTGGCTGCCATCAGGCATCTTAGTGTACCATTGGACCCTTAGGGATAGCACATTCAAAGATCTTCTCCTCTGAAACTATGTACCTAGCCAATTGTTACCAAACTTGGTAACTATATAGTCCTTGCTCTGTCCGGGCGGGCGGGCATGGAAAAATGTGTCAGGCAAGTCCAAATCACATCCAAGATGGCCACCAGCAAGGAACATTGGGAAGGCATTCAAAGATAATCTCCTCTGACACAACCAGCCTGATTGGATCCAAACCTGTTAAAAGAAGTCCTTGGGTGACTCCCTTTAAAAATATGTCTGGCAAGTCTGCTCTTCATCCAAGACCATTGTCAGCAGGGAACATAGTTTAACATTGTACTTTATGGGAAAACACATTCAAAGATCTTCTCCTCTGAGGCAACAAGACTGTTTGGATCAAAACTTGGTAACAATAGTCCCCATTTAAAAATGTCTGGCAAGTATCTTATAAATCTTCAATGGCTGCCACAGAGGAACTTAGTTTAACATTTGAACCTATGGGAGAGGAATCAAAGATTTTCTCCTCTGAAACAACAAAGCCAATTGGATCCAAACTTTATCAATATAGTCCTTGGGTAGTCCCCTTTAAAGAAAGGGTCTTGCAAGTCTGCACGTTATCCAAGATGGCTACCAGCAGGAAACATAACTTAGTTTATCATTGAACCCTAGGTAAATCACTTCAAAGATCTCTGAAACAACTAGGCCAATATTTCCAAGATCATTGAATTCACCAGATCTGTTCTAAAACTACCCTATTTGACAATATGACATCACTTTTTGTTAGGCCTCTGATGGTTACACTTATAATGCTAACCTTGTGTATTTCATACTAGAATCTTACTTCATTGTTTTTCATATGTTGCGTTTAGTTGTATTGAAGACTGTAGCAATCAAAATATGAAGACAAGCATTCCTTACTCGTGATTTGGAGGATTTCTTGCTATCTTGGTCAGTTGGCGACATTTCATAGGCACTCCTTTTAGTAGAGTCCTTTACGGTAATGTTTGGCTTACAGAAATTTCAAATCATTTAAATTAAATTCTTTTTCTTTTATTTGTGACAAGAAACACAAATTTTGTAGTCAAATGACATGATTTTGGTCTATGTGGCTTATGTTTGGCTTATACTGAGGTTGTCTAAGGTAGTGACCATTTAACTTGAAGGGGGTGGGGTGGGGCTATGGTTTTTTTGTAAAAAAAATATATTGAAGCTGATTTTATGTGAAAAAAATATTTTGGCAGCATAAATGATGAAAAAAAATATTCTGAAGGAGGCTTTCTGCCAAAAAAAATTATGGTAATTTCGAAAAAAATATTTTGTTGATACATGTTAAAAATTCTCTGTCCAGGAAAAAAACCATACCCCCCCTTCCTCTTCAAGTTAAATGGTCGGTCCCTAACAATCATGTGACAGTTCCATTTTTACCTTCACATTAAAAAATTCTCTGTGAAGAAAAAAAACCATACCCCCCCCTTCCCCTTCAAGTTAAATGGTCGGTCCCTAACAATCATGTGACAGTTCCATTTTTAGCTCACCTGGCTATGCCAGGGTGAGCTTTTGCCATCACTTGGCGTCCGGCGTCTGTCGTCCGGCGTCAGTCGTCCGTCGTCCGTCCATCCGTCCGTCCGGCGTAAACTTTTCATTCAAAGATCTTCTCCTCTGAAACTACTGGGCCAAATGGAACCAAACTTGGCCACAATAGTCCTTGGGTGGTCCCCTACAAAAAAGGTGTTTTTCAGGTCCGTGCAATATCCAAGATGGCCACCAGCGGGAAACAGTTTTAACATTGGACCCTATGGGAAAACACATTCAAAGATCTTCTTCTCTGAAACTAATGAGCCAATTGGCACCAAACAAAGGTGTTTTTCAGGTCCGGGTGATATCCAAGATGGCCGACAGCGGGAAACATAGTTTTAACATTAGACCCTATGTAAAAACTCATTCAAAGATCTTCTTCTCTGAAACTACTGAGCCAATTGGCACCAAACTTGGCCACAATAGTCCTTTGGTGGTCCCTTACAAAAAGGTGTTTTTCAGGTCCACGCCATATCCAAGATGGCCGACAGTGGTAAACATAGTTTTAACATTGGAACCTATGGGAAACACATTCAAAGGTCTTCTTCTCTGAAACTATTCAGCCAATTGGCACCAAACTTGGCCACAATAGTCCTTTGGTGGTCCCTTACAAAAAAGGTGTTTTTCAGGTCTGCACTATATTCAAGATGGCCGCCAGCAAGAAACATAGTTTTAACATTGGACCCTATGGGAAAACACATTCATATATTTTCTTTTCTGAAACTATTAAGCCAATTGGCACCAAACTTGGCCACAATAGTCCTTTGGTGGTCCCTTACAAAAAAGGTGTTTTTCAGGTCCGCGCTATATCCAAGATGGCTGCCAGTGGGAAACATAGTTTTAACATTGGACCCTATGGAATATACATTCAAAGATCCTCTTCTCAGAATCTACTAGTCCAATTAGGACCAAACTAAGCCACAATGGTACCACAATGGTGCTTCGGTGGTCCCATCCATCCATAAAATGTATCTAGTAGGTCCATACCTCATCCAAGATGGCCACCATCTGGAATATAGTTTTACCTTGACCTTATTGATTTTAAGGGGAACCCTTTGCCCAAATTTTTTTAATTTTTATTTGAATTGTGGTCTAAATGTTTTAATTTCAGCAATATGTATTACCTTGATTATAAGGGGAACCCCTGCCCAAATTTTTTTTGAATGGTGTTCTGTTATGGGTTGTAAAGGATGGTGGATCTTTCGGTTGCCATGGAAACCAAACAAGAATACTGTAATTTAAGAAAAAAAAGTATTCTGCTAAATTTTATGTTTTGTTTTTCATATTGGAAATGCCTTTTATCTATGTCAGCCATGGTCCAGGTGAGCGATACAGGCTCTTGAGAGCCTCTTGTTACCTTCACATTAAAAACGCAACAAACTCGCAACTCCAGTATTGGAACCAAATTTGATCCCAATAGTCCCCAGTGGATCCCCTTCAGAAAAGGCATCCAGTAGGTCTTCACTCATTCCAAAATGTTGTCATCAGGAAATATTGTTAACTTCGAAGCTAATAACATCAAGGTCCATTAACATACTTAGAATGAGGCCCATTGTTATTGAGGTTATTTGGTCCAGGTGAGTACAAATAATTATATAATAGTTACTTATGTAGAGAACACTATCACAAGATATAGACTGCCCAAGGTAAAGCTATATGGACTGACACATGGATAATGCCCGAGCTGTAATCAAGGGTATTATCGATGTTTCAGTCCATATTGCTATCCCAGGGGCAGTCCATATCGTGATAGTTCTCTCTATGTAAGTAACTATTGTGTTTATTTTATTGAATATCATCTACATTTTATCTAAATGTTGACACTAAATTATCAACATTAACAGTTGCATAAAAATCAGCAACCACAACTGTTTCATTAGTAAATTTAAATTTAATTGTAGTTAAGTTTTAACAATTAAGATAATTTTGAAAAAATGTATTGTGGATTACAATATTACTTAAGAAAAAAAACAATTGCTTAGAATTTGGACCAGTCCATATTGTGAAATGGATTGACAGCATTAATACGTATATACCATAGATTAATGAATACCACATGACTGCTTCTACTCCAATCACGAAAGATTATTTACATCTGATATGAAATAATCAATATTACTATACTTCATATTTCATGAAATATTTTGCTTGTCACAGTCTTATTATATTCAATTGCAGTTCACATGGAAACTGCCCACATCATTAGACTTCAAAACAGCAGCAGGTTTGATAGTGAATTATGGCACTGCATATATGGCTCTGACTAGAAAAGCTAATGTACAACCTGGGTAAACATGTGTTATTGTGATGACAATAACGGTTCTTATACAGATATTTCTTGGAATGAAGTGTACAAACTTCTGTCATCTTGTGTCTTTGTTAAACTTGGTTAAGTCAAAATGAAAGGAATGTAAGAAAATTGCAGTCATGGCTTAAAACAGCAGTGTAAAAAGTACAGACTTAAATTATAGCACCCTGTCAATAAAGTACATGTATAATACTGATGCTTGCATATGACAAAAGAGCTTCTTTATTTTTCCTGACTAGTTTTGGTATTTTGGAAATAGAAAATATAAAATATTGGCTTGATAAGGTAAAAAGAAACTTAATCAATTATAAATACTAGAGTTACTGTAAATTTAGTTCCATTTCAAAACATTACATGTTATGTTGCTTTGTAATTAATTTTTCTCTAATTTCTGTCCTGTTTTCACGTTTCCTGAGCGGTTGGAGAAATATGTTTCTCCTCTCTAGAGAGAATGTTGTTCTCGGCAAGTGATTGGTTGAAATTCAATTATGACGTCAAATATGTTTGCCGTTTTCCGACTTTACCATTGTGACGTCATGAAAAAAGGCGACCATGCCTGATGACGTCACTTCCAAAGAACACATTTATTTCGGATCATCAGAAAAGAGGGTCACGTTTTTGTCAAAAATCTCCTTGAAATCATTAGAGAAATAAAATCCACAACCGTATCTCGTGAGAAACGACATTTCTACACTCTCGACAGTTAAATTTTCAAATATTTTAAACGCTCGGCAAGCCTCACGTTTAAAATATTTGAAAATTTAACTATCTCTAGTGTAGAAATGTCGTTTCTCACTCGATGCGATTGTGGATTCTATATATACTAAATAGAAATGGTAGTCTTATGAGAAACATCAGTCAGTTATCTCCCTGTACCAAGTTGGTAACATGTGGTTAAAGTGGTGATAATTTTAATTTCCATATCAAAAGAGGCTATTGATATGCTAATTAAATTTATCTCCATTTTGACCATATCTAACTAACTTGGTACAGGGAGATAAGTGACCGATGTTTCTCATTCAGGACAGTTTTTTTTTATTTTGCCTCAACGAACTTGAGGGGGACTATTGAAGTACCCCGACATCCGAGTCCACGTCCTCGTCCGCGCCAGCATTTGGGTATATATTTTGGTAACTATGCAGGGTAGGGTCATCAAACTTTGCATGCAGGTGCATCTTGGGCTATCTAACAGGTCTCTCTGACCTATATTTTCTGCTTGAGTGGCTTGCATTTAAATTTACATCCAAGATCATATCTCAGTAACTATACATAGTTTGATCATCTAACTGTGCATGTGCATGCATCTCTGATGGTAGGTCAGCATCCAGGTAAAATTAGTTCACTTTGACCTACATTTTCCGCTTGAGTGACTTACATTCAAGTTTATGTCCGAGTTTAGATCTCGGTCACTGTACATGGTAGGATCATCTCAACAATCATCTAACCTTGCCCATACATGCATCTTTGATGGTAGGTCATCATTCAGGCAAAATTAGGGCACTTTGACCTACATTTTCAGCTTGAGTGACTTACATTCAAGTTTACATCCGAGTTCAGATCTTGGTCACTGTACATGGTAGGATCATCTTATCTTGCACATGCATGCATCTCTGATGACAGCTTAGCATCCAGACAAAATTAGGTCACTTTGACCTATATTTTCCACTTGACTGACTTACATTCAAGTTTATGTACCGAGTTCAGATCTCAGTCACTGTATCATGGTAGGATCATCTAACCTTGCCCATGCATGCATCTCTGATGGTAGGTCAGTAACCATGCAAAAGTAGGTCAGTTTGACCTTCATTTTCCGCTTGACTGACTTACATTCAACTTTATGTCCGAGTTCAGATCTCGGTCACTGTACATGGTAGGATCGTCTAACCTTGCACATGCATGCATCTCTGATGGTAGGTCAGCATCCAGGCAAAATTAGGTCACGTTGACCTGCATTTTCCGCTTGACTGACTTTCATTCAACTTTATGTCCGAGTTCAGATCTCAGTCACTGTACATGGTAGGATCATCTAACCTTGCACATGCATGCATCTCTGATGGTAGGTCAGCATCCAGGCAAAAGTGGGTCACTTTGACCTACATTTTCCGCTTTAGTGACTTACATTCAAGTTGATGTCAGGGATCAGATCTCAGGTACTGTACATGGTAGGATCATCTTGCATGTGCATATGCATGCATCTGTGATGGTAGCTCAGCATTCAGACAAAATTAGATCACTTAAACCTACATTTTACGCATGAATGACTTAAACTGATGTATACATCAGAGTTCATAGCTCAGTAACTGTACATTGTTAGTTCAGGTAACCTTACATATGCATGCAATTTTGATAGTATGTCAGCATCCAGGCAAAATTTGGTTGCTGCGACAACGTGCCATAACGAGGCTTATTTTGTAATTGTTCATTACCTATGTTTTTATTTATTTTTATTGTATATTCTGAGTCACAATTGAATAATTACAGGGAGACAGTATTAGTAACAGCAGCAGCAGGAGGGACAGGATTAGCTGCTGTAGAAATAGCCAGTAAAGTGCTGAAAGCTAAGGTAGGTAACAGCTGTAGAAATAGCCTGTAAAGTACTTAAAGCTAAGGTAGGTAACAGCTGTAGAAATAGCCAGTAAAGTGCTTAAATCTAAGGTAGGTAACAGCTGTAGAAATAGCCAGTAAAGTACTTAAAGCTTAGGTATGTAACAGCTGTAGAAATAGCCAGCAAAGTACTTAAAGCTAAGGTAGGTAACAGCTGTTGAAAAAGCAAATAAAGTACTCAAAGCCATGGTAAGTCATATCCAAATAAGTAACATAGCAAATAAAGTACTCAAAGCTATGGTAAGTCATATCCAGTTAGGTAACATAGCAAATAAAGTACTCAAAGCTATGGTAAGTCATAT
>MJUU01014634.1:42971-67497 GCA_002080025.1 Modiolus philippinarum | reverse complement strand
CCAAAGATGCATGCACATGCAAGGTTAGATGATCCTACCATGTACAGTTCCTTAGATCTGAACTCGGACGTAAACTTGAATGTAAGTCCATAATGTGGAAAATATAGGTCAAAGTGACCTAATTTTGCCTGGATGCTGACCTACCCCAAAGATGCATGCACATGCAAGGTTAGATGATCCTACCATGTACAGTTACTGAGATATCAACTCGGTCCTAAAATTAAATGAAAGCCAGTCAAGCGGAAAATATAGGTCAAAGAGACCTAATTTTCTTAGAGGCTGTGAGATAGCCCAAGATGCATCTGCACACAAAGTTTGATGACCCTACCCTTCATAGTTGCAGAGATATATGCCCAAATGCGGACGCGGACGTAGACGTAGACGAGGATGTGGACGCCGGGGGTACACCAATAGTCCCCCTCAACTTCGTTGAGGCGAACTAAAAAGTATGAAAATTCTGTCCTGGGGGTTTGAAGGGGGTGTAAGCCCCCTCGCTGGAAAGCAAGTGTTGGAAGCCATACATCCTCTCTAGATATCCTAGCCTATAGCTCTTACAGTGGATTTTTGGATTTTGGCGAGTTGCTTTCTGTAGCATGCACTGCAGATTTTTTTTTTATTATTTTTTTTGTTTAACAAAATAATGTATTTATTGCACTATTGCTGTTAACAATCCATATAAAGGCTACAGCATTCACCTCGGTACTGTCATTAATTGCAAAATTTGAGATCGGTACAGTAACTCTTTTTTAAATACGCCAAAAACATTTATGGGTTTTTTTTCTGGCCGACAGTCAATAAGATTTAAACAGTGTATTATTTAGAATTGGAATTATTATTAAATATGGAATTTCATTTATTTTTAGGTCCAGGGCCTTTTGAAAAAAAAAATTGTGAAGTAGCTATTCTTCCAATAATTTTCATTAGAAACCTTGTGCAGTGCAGAATTTTTCCATTTTATATCCTGTACATTGCAATGATTTGTCTGTGCGGCGCACAGATTTTTACTTTTGATATACTTTACATTGCATCGACCTGTGCGGCGCACAGACTTTTCCTCTTTCAAATCCTATTATAATATTGATTTGTCTGTGCGGCGCACAGACTTTTACCTTTAATATACTGTACATTGCATGGACTCTTCTGTGCGGCGCACAGACTTTTTCCCTTGAAATCCTATGTATAATGTTGATGTGTCTGTGCGGCGCACAGACTTGCCTTTTATATACTCTACATTGCATTGAATTTTCTGTGCGTCGCACAGACTCATACCTTCAATTTCTTGGTGATTGCATAGACTTTTCTGTGCAGTGCACAGAATACTTTCCATTTAATATCATGTGCATTGCATTGAATTTCTGTGTGCCACACAGACTTTTTCCATTAATTTAGTGTTCGGTTTACTTCATTGGCTTTTCTGTGTGGCACATAGATGTTTTACTGTCTACTGCATTAATGACCTCAGAATTGCATTGCACTGACTTTATGCAGCTGACATATTTTTTCCACTGAAATCCTGTGCAGACCACATGCACTTCATAAATTACAATTTTTTCCTTTTTTGTACATTGTATATAGCATTCATGTACTTTTTTGTTTAGGTGCAAACAAAATACACCAAAATTTACTCAATTGATATGATAATTTCAGCAGCATATCTTTTCTGAAATTTGATTTACATCCGCTTATTTTGCTCTTGTTGAAATGATGATCTACATTATTGGAAACAGAATTATCGGGTCATCACTAAGTTAACAAGGTAAGTCTTTTTATTTAATTGCCTTGCAATGTATCTGCCATCACATAATGTACTACTAACACATTCTATCATATTTTACCCTATATGTTGCCCATGTCTCATTAGCTACCCTCTGTTATGTGCTATGGTGTAAATAACACAATGACAAGGTAGGCAGTACGGTAGTTGTATATCTTCTGTGTAGATCATCATATATATTGTAATGCATGCTACTCATATATTCACCTAGCACTAATGATCACTATTCTGATCTTTTGATCTTCACATTAGATATCTATGCTCATCATCTGCTTCGAGATTGAGAAAAGTTAACATGCAAACTCTCAACTTCACTGTATTTTTAGCTTAATATGAAGACTTTGGTTTATAAACTTAACAAGATATTTGCAATTGCTCAACTTTTCTCACAGTCACTGGCCATGCATGACTGCTTAACCATGCAACCCTAGTGAAAAGGGACATGGGCTCACCATAGGGATAGTAGTGGTAGACATCAAGAATAAACTGCTGGAATTTATTTATTAATGTTATGAATATTACATACAAATTTATTTTTCACGAACAATACAATTTTGTATGTAATTGTATGTCTAGTCAATGCAGACATGTTTTTTATGGATCTGAACAAGTTGAGCATAGAAACCTATGTCTGGAACTTGTTGAATGTGAACAAAATGAGCAAACTATCCAAAGGACCTCATATACATCACTGCTGAAAAGTTCAGTTTAATTTGCTTCAGTAATTTATATATGATAAAAATCATACGTCTTTATTTTAAACAACAAACAATGAAAGGATACCGAGTAATGTTCAAGACACTTTTCACTAAGTATCAATGCATGGTAAAGCCAATCAATGGAGCAATGCTTCTATTTTATTGTTGTCCATCCTAAAGTCTACAATGCTATGCTTAATAAAGGCTACGCCGAGCGTAGCATGTTACAACCGCAGCATTTAGAACACTGAAATTTGAACAAGTGTAATTTATAGTGAATGTGGACACAAAAGGAGCTTGACAAAGTTATTAGCTGGACACAAACTGGGGACGTAAAAATTAGTCCTTTTGATGCTGAGAAGGGCCGAAAGATTAAGAGTAATTCCAAAGTTGTTGCTGTACCACTGAAAGCTTTCATCAAGAAGAATCCAAAGAAAGAAAATCTAATCCAAATTCAATTAAAAATAAAGATTTTACACATTTTGAAAAATTGCAATTTTGGCCCCTTTGACCCCTAATAGCTTGAAAACCTAAAGAGATACTCCAAATGTGTTGACAAACTACTGAAAGCTTACAACAAGAATAATCATAGAAAAAATCCCATTGAAATCTGATGAAAAACAAGAGCTGTCGCCGAATGGCAGCCAAAGATACCCCCCGCTCATTGAACCCTGAATCGATATGCAAAATTAAGTTGGTGTGGACACAATACAGGTGCGGACACAATGATATAATCTTCAAGAAAAAACTTTTCACAAGGGTTCCAATGAAAACACTCTGTCTAAATCAGACAAATATAAAATTCACCCTTTTCAGTCTATTTGACATTTTACACATCTACATATAGTGTTCTACCTTTGTCTTAAGTTTCATCAAAATCCTTCAAGTGGATTAAGAGGAGTTGTGCGTAAGAGGTAACCCATACAAAGGGAATCAATGAAAACTCAAAGTTGAATTATCGCCCCTTCCTGGTTTTGAACAATAATTATATTCCTTCATGCACATCTAATAGTGTTCTTACTTTGTGTGAAGTTTCATTAAATTCCTTTAAGTGGTTTAAGAGGAGTTGCGCTTACGAGGTAAAACATACATGGGGAATCAACGAATAATCAAAGTCCAATGATCTCCCCTTCCTGGTTTTGGACAATAATTATATTTCTTCATGCACATCTCCTAATAGTGTCCTTCCTTTGTGTAAAGTTTCATCAAAATCCTTCAAATGGTTTAAGAGGAGTTGCGCTTACGAGGTAACCCATAAATAGGGAATCAACGAAAAGTCAAAGTCAGATTATCTCCCCTTCCTGGTTTCGGACAATAATTATATTCCTTCATGCATATCTCCATATAGTGTTTTTCCTTTGTGTAAAGTTTCATCAAAATCCTTCAAGTGGTTTAAGAGGAGTTGCGCTTACGAGAAGTGTGGACACACGGAAAGACGGACAGACAGGGTGATTCCTATATACCCCCCCAAACTTTGTTTGCGGGGGGTATATAATGATTTCACATATTTTGAAAATTTGCAATTTTGGCCCGTGACCTCTCATAGCTAGGAAACGGTAAGAGCTACAACAAATCTGTTGGCAAACATCTGAAACCTTATAACAAAAGGAATCAAAAGAAAAAATCCCATTGAAATCAGATGAAAAATAAAAATTTAATTGCAATTTTGGTCCCATTTGGCCCCTCATAGCTCAGAAAGGAAAAGTTATCAAAAATATTATGGCTAAATGCCATTTAAATTTTCATAAGGGATCCATTGAAAGAAACTGCATCAAAATCGAACTAAAATTAAAAAAAAAAAATTTGAGATTCACCCCTTTTGCGCCCACTTATCTCATGAATAGTACATGCGACAGAAAATTTGTTGACAAAATACTGATTGGAAATTTCCTCTGGAGCACTCTAATAGAAACAACATTAAAATCTGATAAATAATAAATATTCTACATATGAATATATGAAAACGCCCAATTTGGCCACTTTTTTTAAAATGGGAGTGGCCAAAATATACAAAACCTCTGAAAGTCCTCCTTTTGTGCCAAGGAGCATTGTGTATAAATTTCATAAGGATTAATCCACTGGAACCTAAGTTATTGATCAAAATCAAAAATGTCTACAGACGACAACAACTACAACAACGACAGCACCATACCATTATAGGACCTCAATTTTTTTGCAGTCGTATAAAAACAGGCCCAGTGGTTTCCTAGATGATGTTGAAGAAGGCTGTCTCTGGATTACAAGGTTGACAGACGCCAAGTGATAACATCAAGTGTCAGGTAACCTTACCCCGACTTAGTATTTCATGATATATAATTTTGATGTGAAATTCTATGGATGTGTTGAATTCAAAGAAATAAAATTGAGAGTTCAATATTCTTGTATTCTTGTAAATTTATCACAATAAAATGGAGTATTTAACAAGTCAAAGTTGCTCTTCACAAGATGGAAGTACTTTTGTTGGTAACACTGTACAAAGAAAGGATTTGTCAAGATCATTATCTTCTGTGCATCTTCATATAAAGTTGTTTATTCTTCTTTTGATAAAATATTCATATTAGTTTATGAATTAAAGTATGTTCTGGTATTGATGGAAACTAGATTCATGTTGAGTAGTGATGCCTTCATTTGGTGTTTCCAAGGATTGGAGATACACTGTAAACTCCTCTGGCACAAAGTTTCTTTCATTTAAATTCTGAAATAAAAACATGATAAAATGTAAGGCTATAGTGCAACCTGGAATGTGCCCCAGGGGCAGTAATTTTTTCTAGTCATTTCAGTTCCAACATATTTTTCAGTTACATTTTTAAATATAATCACCAAGTCATAAATGTACATGTATGAATAAAGTGATTTGTTCCTGGTTTAGATCACCAATGTTGGTTAATTTTTTAAAAGCAAATTGCTACCATCTTGGGGCTATTCCATTTCAAATTCCTACTGGGGGTGGAACACCAGTGCTTTTTTTCTGTTGGTGGTGGGTAAATTTCATTGTATCCTAATATTTTAATTATACAAATGTATATTTAATTTTTTTTTCTTGGTGGGCCTGCGGTATAAAAATAAGTGCATCCCACCCCCTGGTGTGAATTTTTACTGGAATAGCCCTTATTTGGGTGCATATAATCAGACTTCCAAAGGAAGAACCAGGCAGACATAAAAATAGTGTACCAGTCCTTATAAGGCCATCATATATAGGCAGACATAAACATACGATAAATAATGAAGGTTTTATAGTCAAATATGGGAAAACGTGCAAGTGTCAAGTGAACCCTTTTTTGACCTCTGTGACCTTGATCTAAGTTTAAAGTTTAAGAAGCACAGACAGGACAAAAACAATATGCCTCCCAATCCTCAATCTGGGGGCATAAAAGATGTGTGACGGATTAACAAAGGGAGGTTTAAACATTATAATCCACCATATAGTCAGCTTAGTCATTGAATTTAAACATTAAGTCTCAACTTTTAGCAATGAAAGCTTTCTGGCAATTACTTTTAATTTCATAACTTTAATGCAAATGATGAAATAACCTTACCCAATGTCTTTGATGCATTTTTCTTGCAATCTCCTTGAAAGCCGCCTCATGATAATTGCCACCAATCAAGAAGAGAGTGTATATAAATTTGTCAGCTGTCTATTAGCTGTCCACAAATTTTAGCATCAGGATATGAACACTGAAAAAAACCTATAAATGATCATTTCTCATTCTAATTTAAAGATGTATCTACATGCAATATTGATATATTTTCTATAAATACAAGAAACAAGAGGCTCTCAAGAGTCTATATTGCTCACCTGGACCATGGCTGACATAGAGAGATATTAAGAATCTAACACCAGGGGAAGTGTGAGACAGGAGAATCTCAGACACCCAAGGGTTAGATTTCCAGTCTCGGACAAAGTTTGCCGAGTCAAAGATGATTGAAATCTTACCCTAGGGTGTCTGAGATTCTCCTGTCTCACACTTCCACTGGTGTTTGATTTTATTTCTCACTGTATTCACCCTAAAATATACTAAAATCCACACAAAATTATCATCCCTTTCATCTGTTTACATAAAATCAGGAATGTATACCGAAGGGCACCATATTTTAAAAGACGATTTCTCTCCTTTTTTCCAGTGAAATTTTATTTCAGATGATATAATTATTTCATAATACAAAGATTCATTAGGATGCAGTCTTGTAAGTTGGCACACCTAAGCATTTACCTTTCGATACGTGCTATAATTTAAAACATTTTTTTAAAATTAATATTCAGCAAAATAAACATGCATTAATAAACTTCCGAATCATGCAGACATTAAAATCAGAATTTCAATTAAGCATATGAAAAAGAAGCTTAAAATGACCTAACCTCTACTGGCTTGTACCAATATTTAGATTATAAACGAAAATCATTTTTTTCAGGTGCGCCAACTTATAAATTGATCCGACTTAGGACACTTAACTGTACACTTATGATCACTAATGAGGACAGATGTAGACTACAGACCCTAATGTGCAAAAAACAAAATTGCAGGTAAACTGCAAGTGATTTTTTTGTCTTACACTTGTGTAAGACAATATGAATCTAACACGGGTGGGTGTGCGAGACAAGGAAATCTCACACAGACTACCTAATCTTGCCGGAGGGTGTGTGAGATTTACCTTGTCTCCTACACATACCCGTGTTTGATTTGTTTTCTCACCCTGCCAACACGAACGGGCAGTTGCTCATCTTTGACATTGGACATCATATTTCGTACTATCAAGCATAACGTTGGATTTCTGTTGACACAAAATAATTCAAAACATATTACATTACACAATTATTTACTTGGCTTTCTGTGGCTTTTCATTTGTGTTTACTTATACACTGAAATCGTTGATCTGAAATTTGACCTTCCTGACTTTTGTTTACTTATGGGAGTTACGTCCCCTTTTTATGACATCATAAGATTCAAGCGGGATTTTGAATGTTGAGTATTACGTTATTTTTAGAATTATCTGGCACATATAATAGGTGTCAAGAGTTAAAGACACAGTTTTATAATTTGACGTTGTTTGAAAATGTGCTTATCTAAAAAGAAAACAAGAAGACAAGTGTAATTTATATGTCAAGCGTACACAAAATCCACGGGAAAAAGATCGTGTAGGTGTTCTCACCCAGGTGGGTGGGTGAGACGGAAAAATCTCACCCAGGCATTGGTTACAAAGAAAGCACTACAGGTAGGGTGAGAAAAGGAAATCTCTCACCGCTAAAAATAGGAACTGCTCTGTCTCAAAAGTGAGAAAAAAGGCATTCCCAATAGGGTCCAATGTTAAACTATGTCACCTGCTGGAGGCCACCATGGATTGGACGAAGAAATGCCAGACGGGAGGCAAATTTGAAGGGGGCCATCAGAGGGAGGCAAATTTGAAGGGGGCATCAGAGGGAGGCAAATTTCAAGAGGGCCACCAGAGGACTTTTGTGACCAAGTTTAGTTAAGTTCCAATTTGATCAGTGGTTTCAGAGACCCTAATTCTTTATATGGAATCCAATATAAACTATCTTGGATGAGGTACGGATCTGCTGAATACTTTTTTTGAGAGGGACCAACTAAGGACCATTAAGATCTTTAAATGCTTTTCCAAAGGGTTCAATGTTAAAATTCAGTTCCCCACTGACGGCCATCTTGGATAATGTATGGACCTGTGGGATACTTTTTATTTGAAGGGACCATTGTGACAAAGTTCGGTTCTAATTGGACCAGTAGTTTCTATGAAGATTAGAAGATCTTTGAATGTCTATTCCTTAGGGTCCAATGTTAAAAACTACATTCCCCGCTGGTGGCAATCTTGGATAAGGTACAGACAGACCTGAATTTTCGTCTTATATGTTGAAAGTTAAAGTGACGTGATCTCAGTACCTCACTTCAACTGTATTTTCACCAACGTAGATGTGAGTTTGTTGTACGCTTCAACTCATAAGTAAATTGAATTAATAGATGTTTGAATGTCAAAACCATGTTTTATTTTGTTTTATGGACGAGATACAGAAGACCCAACCATTGTTGTTTCAAAACAGCCACCTAATGGTGAAAAGCAAATGACCTACAGGTAGACAGCGTATTTGACAGCCAGTTTTGATATGTCCCTAAAAAGGCCCTGTCAGCTGAACATATTGGTTTTTATTTGGGTAATCAACTTCTAGGTGACAAAAATTTAGCTAAAAAAATCCCATATTCAGAATTCCCTTTTTTTTTTGTTGTTTTGTTTGTTTTTTTTTGTAATCCCATTAGTAACAAGCATTTATGAAGTACCTGAATTGGGTAAAATGTAGTGAACCCAATTACAGATTTTCTTCTTTGTATGACTGACACTTACTGCTGCACATTGTTCCTCAGTTCCATCACCCAGTCCTTCCCCATTAACCTGTCTGAAAACTCTAGAAAAAGGTTTCTTGGAAGGCTCACATCAACAGTAAATAGCCCTATTAAAGCAAAAATGATACATGTTTAGAATCAGATTACAAAACTTTATCACATCCAGTATCTAGTGAGCCTGTTTATGGGTAATTCACTAAATGATAAATAGAACTTAATAATAAATTGAAATAAGCCGAAATTTCTATTTTAGCAATACTACTATATAAATAGTACAAAATGTACCAAAACATGACATCAGCATAGCAACCGGCATGTGACGCCTTCAGTGACCCATTAATTTCTCCATAGTGTCCAATTCGGTGATACTGAGATTATCAGTCTCTGTAGATCAAAGGAAATTCATATAAATTACCGAATAAAGATAGCCACCCACTGAGACATTCAGATGGATAGTTTTTCTCTAAAAAAGAACAAAAGAGAATTTGCATAGTCACATCTGGACAGAACTGAAAAACAGAGCAGTATGAAAATGATGACATGAAATGGGAACTTCAGCCCTTGTAGTAAATATGGAAAATAGAGAATAATAACACATAGTACTGACGGAATACATGTACAATGACAATTTCAGATGTGCATAGCCGATTGGTACCTTTTTTTAAATCCATATTATCCTAATTTTCAACTTTTTTATCTTGAATTTTGAACTTTTTTTCTTGAATTTTCAACTTATTATCTTGAATTTTCATGTTTTTATCTTGAATTTTCAACATAGAAATCTTTAAAAAAAAAATTCTGAGTGGCCAATTTGGGCTTCTGTACCCCTATGATTCATACAGCAATAAATGTATTGGATGGTCAATAGAATGCACAATGTCAGTCAACTTAAAACGCACATGACACGGAATACAGGCGACCTCACATAAAAGTACAAATTGATGACAAAAATACATTTAAACCACTGCAGACATTCATGAAGTTACATTGTGTACTTGGTGACAGAAGTTTATCTTTTAAACTTTCCATACTCTTTTTACCGTTCTTTGGTTGTATGAAAAGGGAAAGGAATGCTTTGTACCTTACAGAAAACCGGAAACCAAAATTTTATTGAAATTTTAGTCTATTTTTAGCAACTGTGACCTTGACGGTACCAACAAGGAAATTGATAGGGTTCTGTCTTGGGTGATAAGCAAGCATGTGACCATTTAGTTTGGTTTTGATCCTATGTAGTATACTCAAGTTATCATCTGGAAACCAATATTTTATTGAAATTTTAGTCTATTTTTAGCAACTGTGACCTTGACCTTGGGGGTACCAACCTGGAAATTGATACGGTTCTGTCTTAGGTGATAAGTAAGCATGTGACCAAGTTTGGTTTTGATCCAATGTAGTATACTCAGGTTATCATCCGGAAACTTAAATTTTATATAAATTTTAGTCTATTTTTAGCAACTGTGACCTTGACCTTGGGGGTAAAAACCCGGAAATCGATAGGGATCTGTCTTGGGTGATATTAAGTAAGCATGTGACCGAGTTTGGTTTTGATCCAATGTAGTATACTCAGGTTATCATCCGGAAACCAAAAAGATGGACGTACGGATCAGGGTAAACCTTAATGCCCCCGACCGCCTAGCGTCGGGGGCATAAAAAAAACTCCAGAAACCAAAAAGTTAATGGATGGACGGGGGTATGATGTTGATGACTCACTTTTGGCCACATGCTGTATATACCATAATAGGTTTGTCTTTCGACAGGCCTATAAAAGCCATACTTTAAACATTACTCTGAACCGAGACAAAACAATTTCCAATGTTACTTAAAATAAGAAATTTGTTTACATCTTTCTCAACCTGACTAAACCAATTCAGGCAATTACATACTGGTAGCTCATAACTTCGTGGTACGTAGGTTAGCTACGTAGTAATTGGTGACATCACAGTTAAAAATTTGGTTGAAATGAACGTGAATACCACGAAGAGGTGGAAGGGAGTATGTATGCGAACTCTTCTCAGGCGCAGATCCAGACAATTTAAAAAGGGGGGATCCTATAAGAATTGTAAGGAAATTTCGAAAAATTTTTATGGTATTTTCTTACTAAAACACCAGGATATTCATTAAAAAATACATGATTGTCCAGAAAAAGGGGGGTTCCAACCCCTGGAACCCCCCTTGGAGTTGGATCCGCCAATGCTTCTTACCCAAACCGTTCGCCAAGAACTCTACTTAATTGGGATGGTCTCTGCTATACTGATTTCACTTTTATAATGGTACATGCATTTCTGGGTATTCACTCTGGATAAGAAATATCGCCAGGTGTAATATTTCATCCCAGTAATGTGTGATTAGGATTAATTATGCTTTCGTGGTATGATTGTTTCACGTTATTGCATGATTGCCCAGCCCCTTCATAGGTCTTTTGTTTTGGTGTATATCTGGTATGTGGCCACAAATGGAATGAAAATTGGGCCGATGGCGTTTTATATGCAACTTCTGATCAGGGACTATACATTACAGTCCCTATTCTGATGGGAGTCAAACCTGGATTTTCATCTGACAGGTCAACGCGTTTCAGAGGGGTTAATAGATAAGTTTCCTACTTCTATGGTGCCCTATCATCGTGCGTGTACCACATTTCTTTTATGTAATTCGAGTCGGATAAAAGTTATGACTGTTTCTTACCATACAAAAAGTACATGAAGTAAATTATTTGGCCGTCCTTCTTCTTGACTTGCAGACGTCTACTTCTGCACGTGACCGATTCACAAGCGTAAACAAAGTAGTTCTGTAAAAGTTTAACAGATGCGGATATAGTTTCATTTTCTATGAAATAATGTGGAAATCGTAATTTAATCATACTAATAAAATTGGTGAATAATATTTAATAGGGGAACAATAAGTAATTTTGCAAATAAAATATGTGTGTAATCTAAATTACTCCGCATACGAAAATAGGACGGGAAAAACCAGACGACCACTTACTTTGAAGGAAACAAATTTGAAACGTTACATCTGTATGCAACAAAGTTGTTCGTATAAGAGAAGAAAGCAAACTATGTAATCACTCCATTTAATGACCATGTACCTCAAACAACCGTCGTCTGTGGCCGACCCGTGAGCATGATCTCGGGAGTAGGAAATTTTATCAATACAAGTTCAAATACGAAGCCCACAAAATGAAGTTTCACGAACGCAGTGAGTGAAACGAAAGTTTTATCAGTATATCAATATAAGTTCAAATACGAAGCCCCACAAAATGAAGTTTCAAGAATGATTTCGAGAGCATCCGGCCTTACAACAGTAAGCCCTATGCCAGTCCTGCCTCATGACAATCCGTCCCTGTATTGTTAATTGATACTATATCGTAGTTTTTTATGAAAGGATATGGAGTAAATGAACATGAGACCATAACACATGTTAACTCCAACTGCAATAATTTTAATGAGCTGTATGGCCATTTCGGAAATTAATTCCTCATCAGCAGTATTAGAACCAAAACAAAGGAAATCCATAATTTTAAAAAATATTTAAAATGCATAAAACCAAATGAAATCCGAATAATCAGTAGTATCAAATATGGCTAAGGACAAAACTACGATGGAGGGAGTTTGTTCAGTTTGGTCATGATATCGGAGATAGAAAAGTCGTATAGACCCTTTCACGATAACTGCGGTCCTGAAGTTGACACATGCGCTCATAAGGCTTTGAGTGGGTAAAAAGCAACGTCACAATATACGTGACGTCTTGTTTGATTGTTCTCCGACGTCATTTTAGCGGGAATTGTTGTTAACCCACTCACAAAATCACAGGAACGCAGTTATCGTGAAAGGGTCTATTATTTATTGTTCAGACTTAAATTGATGCATATGGAAATTTGTCATCAAAAATTGCTGCAGAATATAGGTACAAAGGAGTTTTAACCATTCAGTAGGAAAACATTCAATGAGGGATAGCCTCTGAACTGCGTACCAAGTTTTTTTTTTATTTGAAATGTTAGCAATACCTATATATTTAAGAAACAATTGCAGACTGAGGATGCCGAAAGAACAAAATTCAAGTGGATTAAATAAATCAGTGTCCAGATTCACGGCAATTATGCAAACACCAGAAATAAAAGACCGTGGCCAAAGTCACGACACACAAACATGCTAAATATAACACTAAAAACTTCAGGACATGAGTATATGCTTTCCATCTTCCAAGGTATATGAAGTTGAATTTTTCTTATGGTAAAAACATTCAACTTCTTATTACAACAACAGTAATACGTAAATTATCGTAAGGCCGATCGACTTTTAAGACAGGGCCGGATTGGAATGAGGCTGGAAAATACAGGGCCGGATAGGCAGGGACGGATTTGTCGTAAGGCCGGAATGTCTTGTTTCCTCACAAATGTCCCAAGTTTGTGTATGACACCGATCTAGCACATATAAACAAAATACAAATGAGGCTTGTTTAGGGTATATTGGGATACTGGATATTCACCACTTTTGTTAATGGGATATTTTAGGCAAAATGTACTGGGATATGGGATATTATGACTAAGGAAAACGGGATATTTCAATAATTAATGGGATATCTTCAATTTTCAAAGGGATATTTTAGTCCCAACTAACTGGGATATGGGATATTGAGACCCCCCAAACAAGCCTCACAAATGTACCACCATTGTACAATGTAAACATTTCTCTAACAATCTGTGAATGCCAATCAGTTGTGAACCCCAAAGCCAAAGTTGATCCACAGGCACTTGCATCATGAAAATCCATGTACACCCTCTACAATGTACATATTCCACCTTCATGAAAATCCATATTCCCCTATACATATTCCAACTGGATAAAAGTAGAAGGGGATTATGGATTTTTCATGAAACAAGTGTAGACTGGGCCGTAATCCCTTTTGGATATGGAAGTCAGAGATGTTTTTTTGTTTATCTACCATGTAAATATGGAATAAAGGACATTTTGTTTTTGATACGGACTTGATCACGGTCAGTATCAAGTGAGCCCGTTAGGGCGAGCTTGATGCGTTACGCCGTGATAAAGTCCGTATCAAAAACAAAATGTCCTATATTTCTTTTATCGGTAATTCACAAATTGATAAATAGAACTCTATAATAAATAGAGGTAAGCTGAAATTTCTATTTTAACACAGTTAATCTATTGATTATTGCAATAATTTAAGCATTCTTCATTCAACGTACCACACGTATGAACACGACAACTAGTACCAAAGCATGACGTCAGCTTAGCAACCCGCACGTGACGCCTTCACAGTGACCCGATATTTTCGTGATAGTGTCCAGTTTTGGTGATACTGAGAATATCAGTCTCTGTAGATCAAAGGAAATTCATACAAATTACCGATAAATTTTTATTCAGGAGGCAGGCAATATAAAAAAATAAACATCTCTTGCTTCAAATCCCAAAAGGGATTAAGGGGTTTCACCAATTTTTTTCCTTTATATTTGGATTATCGATTTTAGTGGTCTTAAGTGTCAATTATGACGTCATAATTTTAAATTTCCATCGGAAAATAATCTAATCCATGAAAAGTACATTAACCAATGGTGGGACGGTACATAGGCTCAAATGTTGGGGTCAACTACTTGGCTTTGAATTTTTTTTGGTGTAAAAATTTTTTTTTTTTTGGGGGGGGGGAGAGTAATATGAATGAAACTACATAATTATACCATTATATTCTACATGTATATGTACCTTTTCATGTTTTTGAAAAAAATACGTTGCTTTCTTAAGATAGCATTGCCCCTGTTTCTAAGCCTAATACAAATAAATCTCATATTTGCAGACACTACACATACATTGAATAATTAGGTCCCCGCCACAAAAAGTGGCAGATGCCCTATAGTAAACAGTCTGTACGTCCCTCTGTCCGAAACAATCATGTTCTGGTATAACTTTTTTCTCTTTTGAGATAAGCTTTTGATATTTGGCATGTGGATAGATCACCTCAAGACGACGTGTCGCTTACCTTGGTTGGTGACCCTGACCTTTGACCTCAGGGTCACATTCATGCTTTTCCAATGACAAAGTCATGTCCGGGCTATACCATTTTTCTCGTTTGAGATAGGCTTTTTGATATTTGGCACCTCAAGGCGTTGTGTCACATACTTTGGTTGGTGACCCTTGACCTTGATCTTTGACATCTGGGTCACATTCATGCTTTTTCAATGACAAAGTCATGTCCGAGCTATATCTTTTTTCTCTTTTGAGATAGGCTTTTGGTATTTGGCATTTGGATAGATCACCTGAAGAGGACATGTCACATACCTTGGTTTGTGACCCTTGACCTTTGACCTCAGGGTCACATTCATGCTTTTTCAATGAAAAAATAGTGTCCAGGCTATAACTTTTTTTTTGTTTGAGAAAGCTTTTGATATTTGGCATGTGTATAGATCACCTCAAGTCCACATGTCATGTACCTTAGTTGGTGACCTTTGACCTCAAGGTCACATTCATGCTTTTTCAATGACAAAGTTGTGTCTGGGATATATTTTTTTCTGTTTGAGATAGGCTTTTCTTATTTGGCATGTGGAAATTTCATCTCAAGGCAACATGTCGCGTACCTTGGTTGGTGACCCTTGACCTTGATCTCAGGGTCACATTCATGCTTTTTAGCTCACCTGGCCTAAAAGGAAATGTGAGCTTTTGCCATCACTATGCGTCCATCGTCCGTCTGTCTGTCCTTCTGTCCGTCTGTCAACAATTTCAAAAATCTTCTCCTCTGAAACCACTGGGCCAAATGTAACCAAACTTGGCCTGAATCATCGATCACCAGAGTATGGCTTCTCAAAATTATGTCTGATTAGGCGGTAGGTCTATCAACATGGCCACCGTTGCTAAAAATAGAACAAAGGGGGTCAATTGCAGTTTTGGACCCTATGGGAAATGTGCATAAAAATCTTCTAAGAGAACTGCTGAATGGATTTAAATCAAACGTGGCATGAATGATGCCTGTCAGGTGCTGACCAAGTGTCACCAGCTGTGAACTTAATTTAACCGAAGATCTTCTAGAGAACTGCTGAATAGATTAAAACCAAACTTTGCATACATGATGCTTATGAGAAGTTGACCAAGTGTTGTTTCTTTGGTTTTGATCCATCATCCGATATAGCCTCCAGCAATGAATTAGACCCTAAGGGGAAATGCATACAAAGATATAACAGAAAACCACTGAATGGATTCAATTTAAACATTGCATAAATGAAACTTGTGAGATTTTGACCAAGTTTGTTACTTTGGTGCTGATCCGTCTTCTGACATGGCCACCAGTTGCAAAACTTAGTTTAACATAGGACCCAATGGGAAATGCGAAAAAGATCTGCTCTGAAACTGCTTGAACAATTTCAGAAGAATTTTGATATGACAGTCTTATGTGACCCTCTTCAAAGTTTTATGTTATATAGCTGCCAGCAGGGAACATAGATTAACATAGGCCCTTAAAGTTTGGAAACTGCATTCAAAAATCTTCTCTGAAACTGCTTGAACAATTCTAATTCAATTTTATAAAAAGTTTCTGATTTTTATGTACATACACCATCAAAGATGGACCATCAATTTGGAATTATAATGCTGCATAGGACCCAGGTGAGCGATACAGGCTCTTGAGAGCCTCTTGTTTTTTAAGGAAATTGTTAACAAAGATGAAGAATTATATTTTATTTTTATGGCTGCTGCAGTAAATCAATGTGCAAATTTAAGCAATGCAAGGGGTGGGTGAGACATATCCTGTGTCCACAGTTTATTCTGTATTTTTTCCATATTTGGACTTTTTTTGCACAAAAAAAAATGAAACTTAACCCACAGATTAAAGCTTTTTTAGAAAGTTGAATAAAGTTATTAAATCTTTTTAGAATTTCATGAAAAGTGGTCAGAAGTAAGATGATGGTCAGAAAATTACCTGTAGGTGAAAAAATTGTAATTTCTTTTGGATACTTTTTGTGCATTTTGACTTACAGGTAGTTTTTGGCTAACAAATTTCAATGTTAATCCACAGATTAAAGTTATTTAGAGGTTGAATTAAGTGTTTGAGTCTGAACAGAATTTCATTGAAATTGGATATTGCAGCAAGCAGTGTGTAGATATGTAACAGACTGTTGGAATTTTTATTCCCGTTCCAACTTGGGTTAATTTCCTGAAAATATCGAAGATTAATAATTTTTGAAATTTTGCATACAATTAAGAAAATTAGACAATTTTTTGGTACCACACACAATTTTGAACACGTAAGAAATCATAAACAGGGTTCCAACCATAAATTTCCTGAAATTGTCCAAGACTAGCACTTTTTTGAAATTCTTCTTGTCAACCACGATTTTTCAATGTATTTGAAACAAAACATTTTAATGAGGGCTATTCCAGGAAAAAATGTAGGGGGTTGGATAGCACATTAATATTTTAGGATGGGCGGTGGGGTTCGAGAAGAAATTTAGGCATATCACATGCTATATGTGATAAAAAAAAATGTATGAGTGGTGGGGTGTGGATGAAAGTGCTGTCAACCACCCCCCTCCCCCCACATCTTTTCTTGGAATAGTCCTGAATAAACTTGCAAAAGTTTAAACTGTCCAAGACAACCAATTTTTTGAAATTCTTCTTAGCAACCATGATTTTTGAATGAATTGGAAATGAACAAACATTTTAATGAATAAAATTGCAAAAAATTTTTGATTCCAATTTTTGGTAAATTTCCTAGAATTCTCTTGGACCATATTTTATGCTACTGCAGGTGACAGGGGCATTAAGTTTTACCCTTGTCTGTCCATCCATACATATGTACGTTCGAAATTTTAGTCAAGGATTTCTCAGCTAGTGTATGCAGGAATGATTTGATATTTGGTATGACGAGTTGTACCTTGTCTCCCCTTTTCAAGTCCGTCACTCATCCACTTCCTATTCTCGAATATATCTGTATGGCGGGGGCATCTGTGTCCAATGAACACATTTTATTTTATTTTAGTTCTGCCTAGCAACCACACTTTTTTTAAAAACTTTTTGATAAAAACTTTTCAATGATCAAATTCCAAAAATATTTGATTCCAATTTTGGTAAGTTTCCTATAAATCTTAAAGACCAGTTATTATATAGACTGCGGTGAAAGATTGAAATTTCTCAGTGAAAGAAAAGTGATAATTAACTGTGAAATTATTTTCCATAATTTCACTCTAGGAAGTGACGTCACAATAGACGTTGTCAACGTTGTTGTTAATTAAACGTCGCAGCGGATAAACATAGAAAACGAAGTTCATGCAATGAATCTTAAAATTAAACCGCTATATTTTATGTGAGAAGGTCTATATAATAAAAACAATAACTAATCGGGGATTCTGATTATCGAAAATATTCAACTCATGATCGAAAAACACTGTAATTCACTCATGCGCTGTGCGCATTTGTGAATTACTGCGTTATTCGATCATTCGTTGAATATTTTGCGATAATCAGAATCTCAGATTAGTTATAGTATAATTATTTTATTATTATTTTTTTTTTGAATTTTCCTAGCAACCATACTACTTTAAATGTATTTTAGTGAAAACAATCTTTTTCAATAACTGAATTGAAAATATTTGATTCCAATTTTTTTCCTGAAACTATTAAAGACATGATATTGTTTGGAATTCTACATAATAGCCTTACTTTCTGAATAACTCAGTTTAAACAACCTGTGCAATCTTTTTATTCCGCCTGCTTGAAAAGTGGGGGGGGGGTATATAATGATGGGGTTGTCTGTCCGTCCTTTGGTCCGTCCATAACACCTGAGGGTACCCATCTCTCATCTGCTACTCCTCCATAACCACTAAATAGATTTTCATGAAACTTCAACGCAATGTAGATGTGCATTCTATTTTTGAATTTGATGATTGATTTTTGGAGTTTCCCATAGCAAAACATGGACTAAACCATTGTATTAAAAGTGGGTACCCATCTTTTATCCACTAAAAATCCTCCTGAGCCACTGAATAGATTTTCATGAAACTTTAAAACAAAATTAGTTACATAATGTAAATGTGCACCTCCTACCGTATTTCGGAATGTGATTTGATTGATTTTTGGGGTTTCAGATAGCAAAACATTGATTAAGCCATTACATTAAAAGTGGGTACCCATCTCTTATCTGCTACTCCTCCTGAACCACTGAATAGATTTTCATGAAACTTTGACATATTCTTTGTGACATAATATAGATGTGCACCTCCTATTTATATCCCCTGCAAACAAAGTTTGGGTGGGGGGGGGTATATAGGAATCGCCCTGTCTGTCTGTCCACACTTCTCGTAAGCGCAACTCCTATATACCCCCTCCCCCCCCCAAACTTTGTTTGCAGGGGATATAAATAGGAGGTCCACACTTAAAGGATTTTGATGAAACTTTACACAAAGGAAGGACACTATATGGAGATGTGCATGAAGGATTATAATTTTTGTCCGAAACCAGGAAGGGGAGATAATTCGACTTTGACTTTTCATTGATTCCCTATGTAAGAGTTCTTTATGAGTTACCTCGTAAGCGCAACTCCTCTTAAACCACTGGAAGGATTTTGATGAAACTTTACACAAAGGTAGGACACTATATGGAGATGAGCATGAAGGAATATAATTATTGTCTGAAACCAGGAAGGGGAGATAATTTGACTTTGACATTTCATTGATTTCTCCTGCAATTATCTTTTTTTCCAAGAAAAAAAAATTAAGCATAGATATTGTGAAGTCAAACTGTTAGAGAGGCACACTTTTTTCATTGTAATCCTCTTGAAAAGTTGTTTTCAAAGTGTTGTAATGAAATTTCTCTAATGCTTATGATTTTTGTGTAAAATGTCAAATTGGCTAAAAAAAGGTGAATTTCATATTTGTCTGATTTAGACAAGGGAGGGGGGGGGGGGGGGGGGGGTAATATATTAGTGAGCTTTGCTCACACTGTTTTTCTTGTTTGATACTGTGTTTTTTAAATTCATACATAAAGTGTATCAACAGAATAAAGAAAATATATAGATGTTAGTTTATAGACCCAATATTATACTGATTCTCAGACACTAGGTTCCGAGGACCTTTACGACTTACAGATATGGTATTTATATATATCTTAATAACTTACAGATCAACCTTTTCGCTGCAACGATAAATATTCTAATGCAACATGAATGTAACAGTAGATTTCATTGGTCAAAAGTGACCGTCAAATACTCTATCTACATGCCTCGGACAGAGTAGGTTCCGCGTTTTGCCGCCATTTGGTAGCCATTTTGAAAATCCAAAACAACAAAACCTTTGTATCTCGTCAATAAAGCAAATCTAAACATATTTTTATCGTTAAAACACATTTTAATCGCGATTACTTACGATTTGAAGCGTACAGCAAACCAAAAAATGTCCTCCGCTTGTTAAAATGCATTTAAAGTGAAGCTCTGATGTTGTGTTGTTATGACGACGTTCAACACAAAAGATTTTAACGTCGTTTGGCGGATTTTTCATTTTTTCCCTTTTTGACAAAAATACGACAAAAATATTGTTTTATTGCATTAGAATCGCAATAACAGTACATTATTTTAATATCCGAGGGCGTCAATCTTGATTTGACGGTCAAAAATATCCGTTTACAGGCTCCGCTGCGCGTCGCCTATAAACTGCATTTTTGACCGTCAAATCTACGATTGACGCCCTCGGATATTAAAATAATGTACTGTTATTGCTTAAATACAAAGCTGATGAAATTTTGTCACAACTTATGTATAGTCATATTAATTGTGGGATGGGTTTCAGACCTGTATGTATACCTGTTCACCATCATAGTAAATTTTTTATGGTTTTAGCTTTATATACAATGTACTGATTTTTTGTCAAAGTTTTCTCTGCAATGGTAAATTACATATTTGAAATTTTGTTACTACCTTTTTACGATTATGGAATATTGCTGGATACCATTTTAGACTTGTCCAGACACAATTCCTGTTTAGTGACTTTTAACAATTTTTAGCATAATAATTTTTAATCAAAGTTTTCTTTGCTGGTAAATGATATAGATTAGAAATTTTGCCACATGATTTGTATGACATGTATGATAATGTCATATATTGAGATATATTTTTAGACCTGTCATGACACTTGAGTCTTGTGCACAGACTTCATCTGGTTTTAAGCATCGTAGAGTAGGTTTTTTTTCAAAGTTGTCTCTGCAATGGTATATGATGAAAACCTTGAACTTTGTCTCGAGCTATGTATGATACTGCCATATTATGGAATGAATTTTCAGACCTGTCAAATTCTTCCTTACTGACACTGTTTTCAGGATAGAAGGAATTCCTCTGCATTCTACGTACCCCTGATGATTTTTTTATGGATTATAACCCTTTTGTACTAAAAATGTCCATCATATTTTTTCCACTCAGGGGCATTAGTGTCATTCTGACAATTCTAGTTAAGGTTTTTACAAAATTGAGAAACAAATTGTTTTTTCTCAGTTAAATTATTATAGACGATGTGTCGCGTACCAAATTTAGGTCACTGTGACGTTGACTTTGACCTTTATGATAATAAAACTGTGTCCGGAGCAGAACTATTGTACCGTAGCACCTAGGATTATCAAACTTGGTGTGTGGATGCATCATGGGAAGACGATGTGTTGCGTACCAAATTTAGGTCACTGTGACCTTGACTTTGACCTGAATGATAGTAAATCCTTGCACATTTTGTGCCGAAAGCTTGGTTAAATCAGCTTTTTATCCACTGAATTATATATTATTTAATGTATTACCCTTTAAATGAAGTACTAGATATGAACTGATTGGAATAAAACCTGTAATTTCAGTCCTGACAGGCTTTATTTCTGTTAGATTTACTTTCCAATTACCATGTGGCTGAAGGTCAAATTTCAAAATGACTTGGTACTCAAATGCAGTTGCAGGGGGTATTAGTCTGGCTTTGCCAACAGCTCTAGTTTAACTCGATGTGAGAAATTTCATAATCAACATAGTTCTCCTTGTAGAAACTATATTTTTGTAATTCTTAAGCTGATCTCGTCAATTTAAGGTCATAGGAGATCAAAATGTTAACAAACATGTGCATAAAGTGTTCTCGATACTTCATTGGTTAAAATTCAATCATGACGTCAAATATGTTTGCCATTTTCTGATTTTACCGTTGTGACGCCATGAAAAAAGGCAACCATGCCTGATGACATCACGCTCAAAGAACACATAAATTTCAGAAAAGGGGGTCATTTTTTTGTTGTTGTCCAAAATCTCCTGGAAATCATAAGAGAAATAAAATCCACAACCGTATCTCGTGAGAAACGACATTTCCACACTCTCGATAGTTAAATTTTCAAATATTTAAAACGCTCGGCAAGCCTCGCATTCAAAAATTTGAAAATTGAACTATCTCTCAATGCGATTGTGGATTCTATATTTTCAGCACTCATTTTACCCCTAGTTGACCCATATCTCCCTTAAACTAGTACAATACCTAAGAAGGTAGCAGTCATAAACCCTCATTAGAAGTTTTGTCTATTAGTTTGTAGAACTAACAAGACTCTCAGGTAATTTGCACTATTGCAGTTGGTAGCAAAATTATACTGTTAGTGAAAATAAATTTGTATGTAATGTTCATAACATTATTAAATATGTTCCAAACTTCCAGCTATTCATTCTTGGTGTCTACCACTACTATGGTGAGCCCCTATGTCCCTTTGCACTAGGGTTGCATGTTTAAGCAGTCATGCATGGCGAGTGACTGTGAGTGCAAATATCTTGTTAGGCCCTATCAAGTTAATTTGTACATTCTCATCCACCTGTAACAAAAAATCAGAGGTGAGTGGGAGGGTTTTATTTTATATCTTTTACTGATTTTCACTAAAATTGATAGGAATTTGAAGAACTTTCTGAATAATTTAAAATAAAAGAAAATTTTGAATAATTTAAGATAAAAGAAAATTGAGCTTAGAAAAAATGGGGTAGGTGGGGATGAGAATTTATTAATTAATTTGATGTGGCCATACGTTTATAAACCAAAGTCTTCATATTGAGCTAAAAATATGGTGAAGTTGAGAGTTTGCATGTTAACTTTTCTCAATCTCAAAGCAGATGATATTCATAGATATCTAATGTTAAGATCAAAAGATCTGAATAGTGATGATTAGTGCTAGATGAATATATGAGTAGCATGCATTACAATATATATGATGATCTACACAGAAGATATACAACTACTGCCTACCTTGTCATTGTGTTATTTACACAAAAGCACATAACAGAGGGTAGCTAATGAGACACAGGCAACATATAGGGTACAATTTGATAGAATGTGTTAGTAGTACATTATGTGATGGCAGATACATTGCAAGGCAAAATAAAAAGTCTTACCCTTGTAAAAACTCTAAAGGGATGACCTGATGATTTTGATAATGTAGATCATCATTTCAACAAGAGCAAACTAAGCCTATGTAAATCAAATATCAGAAAAGATATGCTGGTGAAATTATCATATCAATGGAGAAATTTTGGTGTATTTTGTTTGCACCTAAACAAAAAAGTACATGAATGCTATATACAATGCACAAAAAGGGAAAAATTGTAATTTATGAAGTGCATGTGGTTTGCACAGGATTTCAGTGGAAAAAATATGTCAGCTGCTTAAAGTCAGTGCAATGCAATTCTGAGGTCAATGCAGTAGACAGTAAAACATCTATGTGCCGCACTGAAAAGCCAATACTAGTAATCCGAACACTAAATTAATGGAAAAAGTCTGTGTGGCACACAGAAAATTCATACAATTAACCAGATATTAGAGGTTGTGTGCACCACACAGAAATTCAATGCAATGCAAGGATATTAAATGGAAAGTATTCTGTGCACTGCACAGAAAAGTCCATGCAATCAACAAGAAATTGAAGGTATGAGTCTGCAACGCACAGAAAATTCAATGCAATATAGAGTATATAAAAGGTAAAAGTCTGTGCGCCGCACAGAAGAGTCCATGCAATGTACAATATATTAAAGGTTAAAGTCTGTGCGCCGCACAGACAAATCAATATTATAATAGGATTTGAAAGAGAAAAAGTCTGGAAGAATAACTACTTCACAATTTTTTTTTCAAAAGCCCCTGGACCTAAAAATAAATGAAATTCCATATTTGATAATAATTCCAATTCTAAATAATACACTGTTTTTATTAATACTGAATAAAATAATTGTGAAAATGTAATTCACCCAGTAATACTTTTCATCTTCAATTTTGTAACCAAATATTAAGTAGTTTTCATGGATAATATGATGTCCAATTTTTATCCGATCTGCAGATTTTTAAAAAAATTTGAAACCTGAATTTGGAGGTAAAAATTGTCACAAAATGCATTTTTTGGTTGCTTTGAGGCCCCCTGTTGTCTCCATGGCAATAAGGAACCAGCTTGTGATAGCATTTTTCTGAAGACATTAGGCCAGTGTCTACTTTCACCAAGTATAAACCTTTTGGGTCAATCAGTTGAAAAAATACAAGAAGAATGTCAAACATCAGTAATCAATATATTCATATGAAAAAGAAAGAAATTGGGTAAATGTCAAGGAGACAACATCCCGTATCCAGGTTAAAACGACCCAAAACAAAGCATCTAGGGGTCACCATACGGTCTTCAACACAGTGAGGAACCTCACACCATATAGCAAGCCCTAAATGGCCCCAAAAAGGTAAAAAA
>MJUU01014634.1:17005-34052 GCA_002080025.1 Modiolus philippinarum | reverse complement strand
TATTTTCCCTAGTTTGTGTCCAGCTAATTACTGGGTCAATCTCCTTATTGCGTCCTTCTAATTATTGTGTCAAGCTCTTTCGTTTGTCCATACTCGCTTTGAATTACACTTTTTCAGATTTCAGTGGACGACATGCTACGGTCATATCATGCTGCGCTCGGCGTAGCCCTTTATTTTTGGGGTGTCTTTACCAAAACACTTTTTTTATGGGGTGTCTTTAAGTAAAAAATAAGATGTAATGAGAAGTCATGATTTTAAAAAGGGAGATAAAAAAAACAAGGTAGGTAATAAACTAATTCTTTATTTCTTTTGCAAAATTGTCAAAGTTTCACAGAATGACAGAGTTAAAAATTTTAGAATTAGAAATTCAAATTTTGGTAAATTTCCTTAAACTCTCTAAAGACTTATTATGTTTGAGGATTCTACTTATTGTCCGTTTGATTTCTATAGACCCACCATCAAAAATTAATTTAAAATCAAAATTTAATTTTTTCACATTTCTCTCTTCATATATCTTTTGAATGCACTCATACGAACTCTGACTATTAGTTTCAGAATTTTTTCTCCCATAATTAAAAAGATGCCCATTAGCTGCCTATGTTAATTTATTTTTCTATACATGATTTTCACAGAGGGAGTTAATGTAGAAGAACCAATGGCCCTTCCTATGTAAACAAAAATAAAAACATGTGGCATTTATGTAAATTTCAAAATGCATGTGACTAGCCATTTAAATATTATACATTTTTCAATAGGTAAACAATGAATAGAGATGTCCATTTCAGTATGAAATCTATATATAGACTTGTCACAGATTACTGACAGTGGAAATTAAATCAATAGTAATTTCTTAGAATTAAAATCTTTGAAAAAAATTACCAAATTTTACCGAAATCCAACCAAAAAAAATGGTCAAAAGAAGAAAGTTGGTACACCGCAAATCATTATTTGGACATTTCTACAGTCCCTGAATCCAATGAAGCTTTACCATTTTGAAATCATACAGGCATTGGAGCCTTGTTCTGAAATAACAACAAAAACTCAGATTTCAAAATTTTAAAGATTATCAAAACTCTTGCTCGAAAGTTTTAAAATTCATGCCTGTCTTAAAAATGACCTGAACATTGACAGAACAATAATTTGATGGCAAAATTCAGCAAAGAAAATGTTTTGATTTCACATTTCATCACACCAGTGGAAATCAATCTCTTAAAATATCGTAAAATTGGATTATCTCCCCTATATTCTACCATTACCTGGAATATCTACAACTGTCATTTAAAACACAAATAGGAATGTTAATTGTTGTCTTACCTTTGTATCAACAATAACAACAACGATCTTCAACTAGAATTCATGCTTTGAATTGAAACTTATTTTCCTGGTCAAAGCTACCACATTTTGTCATAAAATTGGGTTGTGCCTAATTTCATAAGTTTTCACCCAAAGACAACAATAAAGTTTGACATCCAAATATCAAAATTATCTCATTCGTAGAATTTTGAACAAAAGCCCCTTACCTCAATACAGCTTCAAAAATGATGAACATGTAATAATTAGATGATGCTTAACTTTTGGCGGACTGTATATATTACCTTAATTATAAGGGGAACCCCTGCCCATTTTTTTTCAATTGTGGTCTGAAATGGGTTGTAATTGATAGTGGAGCTTTTGATTGCCATGGAAACCAAGTTTTAAATTTTACAAAAAAAAGTTTTTTACGACATTAGCAAATATGTATTAACTAGATAAGGGGAACCCCTGCCCCAAATTTTTCTTTTGAATGGGGGCCAGAAATGCTTGAAAAAGCATGTTTTCAGGTCCCCTATATCCAAGTTGACTGCCAACAGGGAACACACTTTATCATTGGACCCTTTTGGAAAACACATACAAAGATCCTTTCCTCTGAAACTGAGGAGCTGTTTGGAACCAAACTTGGCAAATAGTCTTAGGTGGTCCCCTGCAAAGGGTATTTTTCAGGTCAGTACTATATCCATGATGGCTCCAAGCGGGGAACATAGTTTTTACATCGGACCCTGTAGGAAAACACATTCAAAGATCTCCTTTGAAACTCCTGAGCCAAGTGGAATTAAACTTTGCCACAATTGTCTTTGTATGGTCCCTTCTAAAAATGTTTTTAAGACCAGGCTTTATCCAAGATGACCGCCAGTTGGGAACATCGTTATAACATTGGAACCAATGGAACAACACAATCAAAGATCTCCCCTGAAACTGCTGAGCCAATTGGAATAAAACTTGGCCACAATAGACATAGGGTTATTTCTTGCAAAAAGGATATTTTTCAGGTCTGTGATATATCCAAGATGGCTGTCAGCGGGGAACAATTTTGACATTGGGCCCTATGGGAAAAAACATTCAAAAATCTTGTTTTCTGAAACTGCTGCCATTTGGAACCAAACTTGGCAAATAGTCTTGGATGGTCCCCTGCAAAAAAGCTGTTTTCAGGTCTGAGCTACATGCTAAATGGCTGCCAGTAGGAACATAGTTTTAACATAGGACCATATGGGAAACACATTTAAAGACCTTCTGCTCTAAAACTAGACAATTGGAACCATCTTGTCGTAAATAGTTCTTTGCTGGTCGACTGCTAAAACAAATGTGTTTTAAGTCTGTGCTATGTCTAAGATGGCCGCTAGCAGGGAACATAATTTTAACATTGGACAATATTGAAAAACACATTTAAAAGATCTCCTCTGATCAGAAACTGCCAATCTAATTAGACCAAAACTTGGCCACAATAATCCTTAGATGGTCCCTTTCCAAAAAATGAGGTTTTTTTCAGATCCAAGTTTTATCTATGATGGAAGTCAGTTGGGAACATCCTTTTAACACTGGCCTGCCACGATGGGAAAACATGTTCAAAGATCTCTGAAATTTCAAATTTACAATAATCCCTGGGTGGTCCCCTGCAAAAAAGGTGCTTTTTAGCTCGCCGGGACAAATGTCCTTAGAGCTATTGTCATACTCCCGGCATCGATGTCGTCAGCAAAACTTTAACCTGGCTTGTGGAATGAAGACCTAAAGACCAGGATGTTGATATTTGGTATGTAACTTCCTTGTGATGAGAGCTTTCTTTTGATAGCATACTTGTAGGCTTTTTCATCTTGACCTTGCCATAGGACAATTTTTAAAAAACTAACATGACCTCTAGAAGGTGACTTTTAGTGGTAGGGTGTTCATAATTTGGTATAAAACTTCCTTATGATGAGATATTTCTTCTGGTACCATACTTGTAGACATTTTGACCCTGACCGTGCCCTTAGGGCAACTTTAACCTTGCCTCTTAAAGGTAGGTGTTTATTGATATAGTGTTCATATTTGGTATGTAACTTCCTTATGGTGAGAGCTTTCTTCTGGTACAATACTTGTAGTCATTTTGACCTTGACCTTGTTCTAAGGGCATTTTTTTAATTTAACCTTGCTTCTAGAAGTTATTTGTTTAGTGAAAGGGTGTTTATATATGATTTATGTCTTCCCTGTGATGAGAGCTTTCTGACAGTACCACATTTTGACCTTTACATTGCCACGAGGGCATTTTTGATAAAGTTGAATCTTGTTTCTAGAAGCCATTCTTTTAGTGGTATCTGGGACTAATATATTAGTCCCAGGTGGTATGGAGTTTCTATTTCGCATGTGACTTCCTTGTATCGCATTTAAAGAAATATCAAAATATTACAATTCTGAAGATGCTTAACTTTCAAATTTATTGTGCATTGAAGTCACTGTAATCCCCGGCGAGCTATGGTTTAGGTCCGCGATATATTCAAGATGGCTGCAAGCAGGAAGCATATTTTAACTATGGATCATTTGGGAAAACACATTCAAAGATCTTCTCTGAAACTGCCGAGTCAATTGTAACCAAACTTTGCCACAATAGTCCTTTGGTGATCCCCTGCAAAAAAATGTTTTTCAGGTATGCGCTATATCCAAGATGGCTGACAGCAAGGAACTGGACCTTATTGGAATACACATTCAAAGACCTTCTCCTCTGAAACTGTGGAGCCAAATAGAACAAACTTTGTCACAACAGTCCTTTGATGGTTCCGTGCAAAACAGGTGTATTTAAGGGCGGTGCTATATCCAAGATGGACACCAGCGGGGAACATAGTTCAAACATTCAAAATCTCCTCTGAATCTACTGAGCAAGTTGGAAATAAATCTGGCTACAATAGTCCTAGTTTTGCCCTTTCATAAACATGTGTTTTGATGATCTATGCTATATCCAAGATTGCTGCCTACGGGGAACATAGTATTAACATTACTGAGATAATTGGAACAAAACTTGGCAACAATACTCATTTGGTGGTCCCCTGCAAAAAGGTGTTTTAAAATGTGAAATGTGTGCTATATCTAAGTTTTCTGCCAGCAAAAAAAAAGGTTTAACATTAGACCCTTTGGGAATTTCATTCTCTAAAACTGCTGAGTCAGTTGGAACCAAACTTGGCCACAACGTCCTCAGGTCAGTGCTGTTTCTATGATGGATTGCTATTAGCGAGGAACATAGTTTTAATATTTGTGCCTATGGGAAAACATTCTAAGATCTTCCCCTTCGAAACTGCTGATCCAATTGGAACCACACTTTGCGAAAATAGTCCTTATTTGGTTCCATAAAAATACTGTTTTAATCCCAGGCTATATCCAAGATGGTCGTCAGTTGGTAACATGGTTGTAACAGTGGAACCTATGCCAGAACACAATCTAAGATCTCCTCTGAAACAGCTGATCCAATTGGAAATAAACTTACCAACAATAGACCCGTGGTAATCCCCTGCAAAAGAGGTGTTTTATCGGGTCTGCAGTATATCCAAGATGGTTGCCAGTGGTATATGGTTCCATAAAAATACTCTTTTAATCCCAGGCTATATCCAAGATGGTCGTCAGTTGGTAACAGTTGTAACATTGGAACCTATGGAAAACACAGTCAAAGATCTCTGAATTCAAAGATCTTCTCTGAAACCGCTTAGACAATTGGAAACAAAACTGGCCACAATAGTCCTTGTATGGCGCTCTACTAAAAAGTGTTTCGGATCACCGGGGAACATAGTTAAATATTGGACCATACGGGAAATGAAATGAAAAGAGATAACAGGAAACATATACATAAATTAAATTGAAAATTACAATTACATGCTACAATCTGCCAGAGAACTAAACAGGAAAAACATAAGACAAAAGACCAATGTTAACAACGAATGGAACTCAGGACATCCGGACTTAGTAGCGGCACTAGCACTTTTGAAACTGTCAAGCAAATTGGAACCAAACTTGTCCATAATAGTCCTTTGATGGTCCTTTGCTAAAAAGGGGTTTCCAGGTCTTGGCTATATCAAAATTGAATGACAGCGGAAACAGTTTTAACATAGGACCTAATGGGAAACCACATTTTAAGATCTCTGAAACTGCTCAGCAAACTGGAACCAAACTTGGCCTCAATGGGTCTTCGATGTCTCCTTGCAAACAAATCTTTTTCAAGTCCAGGCTATATCTAATATGACCGCCAGTGGGGATCATACTTTATATCAGACTCCGTGGGAAAAGCATTCAATGACCTTCTCCTCTTAAACTGCTGAGCCAATTGAACAGGTCTGTGCTATATAGCTATATCCAAGATGGCCGACACCAGGAAATAAGGTTTAACAATTGGAACCAATAGGAAGTCATTAGAAAGATCTTCTCTTTTGAACTTACTGAACCAACAGGAACCAAACTTGGGCCCAATTGTCACTGGGTGGTAACCTGCAAAAAATGTTGTTTTTTTTTTTCAGGTTCACGCTATATCCAAGATGGCCGACAGCAGGAAATAAGGTTTAACAACTGGAACCTATAAGAAGTCATTAGAAAGATCTTCTCTTTTGAACTTACTGAACCAACAGGAACCAAACTTGGGCACAATAGTCACTGGGTGGTAACCTGTAAAAAAGGTTCTTTTTTTCAGGTTCACGCTATATCCAAGATGGCCGCCAGCAGGGAACATAGTTTTAACATTACACCCTACGGGAAATCATTTAAAGATCTTCTCTTCTGAAATTGCTGATCCTATAGAAACAGAATTTTGTGACAACAGCCCTTTGGTGGTCCCCTGCAAAGAATTTGTTTATCAGGTCCACACTATATCTCTGGTGGCCACCAGTAGGGAACATAGTTTTAACATTGAACCCTATGGGAAATACATCTAAAAATCTGCTCCTAAGAAACTGCTTAGCCAGTTGGAACAAAACTTGCCCACAATAATAGTCCCCTGAAAAAGAGTGTTTTTGGGTCCTCGCTATATCAAAGATGGCTGCCACCACGGAACATAATTTAAAATTGAACCCAATAGGAAAACACATTCAAATATCTTTTCCCGTGAAACTACTCAGCCAATTGGGACTACATTTGGTCACAATAGTCCTAGTGTGGTCCTCTGCAAAAGCATGTTTTCAGGTCCCCTATATCCAAGTTGAATGCCAGCAGGGAAAACAGTTTAACATTGGACCCTTTGGGAAAACACATTCAAAGATCCTTTCCTCTGAAACTGCTGAGCCATTAAGAACCAAACTTGGCAAATAGTCTTGGGTGGTCCCCTGCAAAAAAGGTATTTTTCAGGTCAGTGCTATATCCATGATGGCTGCCATGGGGAACATAGTTTGAACAGTGATCAACATTAGACCCTATAGGAAATCACATTCAAAGATGTCTGAAACTGTTAGGTCAGATGGAACAAAACTTGGCCGCAATTGTATAGTCCTCTGCGAAAAATATGTTTTTTTAGGTCTTCGATATACCAAAGATGGCTGCCAGCATTTGGCCCTACTTGAAAACACGTTCCAATATATTCTCCTCTGAAACTGCTGTGCCAGTTCGAACCAAATTTGGCCATAAGAGTCCTTGTCTGATCCTTAGCAAAAATGTGTTTTTTAATGTGTTTTTTTTTCAGGTCCATACTTTATCAAAGATGGCCGGTAGCAAAGAACACAGGTTAGCGTTGGCAATTTGTGAATGCTGTCAAATATCTTCTCCTCTGATTTAACTGAAGCATTGGAAACCAAACTTGACCACAATAGTTCTTAGATGGTCCCTGCAAAAAGTTTTTTTTAAATAGCTGTTTAAAAGGTATATTCTTGCTGTTCAACCTTGGTGATCCCTTATGGGCATTTTCTCTTAAATTTTTGTTGGATTTCAGTAGGTTGCACAAAATTAATACCAATCTGAAGATTTCCATTAAACTTGATATAAGGAAAGGGAGAAAAAAGTATATTTTCATGTTGCTCTATTTCTGTTTTTCCCGGTTTTGCCCTTCTGTTATTCCCTGTTTTGTCCCTGTTGTTTCTATAATTCATTGTTTTGTCCTGGTCATTCTGTTATTCCTGTTTTGTGATGGTTATTAATAAAATGTTCTGATTCAGTATTCATATTACCAATAAAAGATCATAAAATGTCCTGTCCATGTATTTACATTATCAATAAAGGGTGGTTTGCTTATTTCATCAACATAAAAGTTGTCTGTCGTTATTTATATCGTTGAGAGAATGTTTTTTTCTGGTATTTATGTCGGCAAGTAACATCTGTCTTCCAGTTTTTATATCTCCAAGAGAGGATTGTTTTCTGGTATTTATGTCGGCAAGTAACAGCTGTCTACCCGTTTTTATATCTTCAAGAGAGGATTGTTTTCTGGTATTTATGTCGGCAAGTAACTGTTGTCTTCCGGTATTTATATTGCCAAGAGAAGATTGTTTTCTGGTATTTATATCGGCAAGTGTTTTCCTATAACTATCCTCTGGTAATTGTTTAGTTTCTGTACTTAGATCATCAAGTAATGGTCGTGTTTCGGTATTTGTATCATCCAGTAATGGCTGTGATTTAGTATCTATATCGTCTAGTAATGGTTGTGTTTCGGTGTTTATGTTATCAAGTGGCGGTTGTGTTTCAATATTCACATCACTAAGTAAAGATTGAGTTTTGGTATTTATATCATGATCTGACTTAAAAACGTCTCCAAATGCCTCACGATCACCTTTCATCTCCATTAATCTTTTCTTGAAATCTTCTGCTTTTACGGCACTTTTCTGTTTTCTTTTATCAAATACATATAAAACTGTAACCGTAGCAAAAAGAAAAAGCCCAAAAAGAACCATTCCTATTCCACCACTCAGTTTAGGATTGTCTTTTATAAGTGTATAAATTTTCTCCAAAATATTTGGTGGAGGGTCAATGAAAACTTGATATGTGATAACATTCCATGTGATTTCCTTTTCTACATCGGGAACTTCACAAGTCCAGTTTCCGGCATGACTTTTGTCGGCATTGTAAAAGATTTCATCAGTTTTTTCCAGAACTGATATTGGTTGAAGAACATATTTGCCATTGTGGCGCCATCTTCTTTTAGCTTTCGCCACAACATGATATAGTGACAATGAAGGACAGTTTAACACCAGTTTCTGTGACTTTTTTACACGGAGCTGAATACCAGGATGTGTAACTAAGGTAAACAATGCCACACTTTTGTATTGTTTTTTCTGATATTCCATCTGACAAACATAAACTCCTTGGTCCTTAGGTTGGAGGTCCTGTACTCTCAGACTATTGAACTGATACATCATTCTCCCTGATTCAATAGCCATTGCTTTGTTATTGTGAAGCCATCTAGCTGACGATTTTTTAAACTGTTTGATAATGGCCCTTGTGATTTCATTTTCACACATAATTTCCATGGTACTTCCTACAGATTTATTCATACGCACATCGTTTGGTGTGTTTTTAAATTTCTTTGAAATGAACTTCTTTAATTTCTTTGGTATTGGGACTTTTGACCTGAATCTTTTTTGTCTGTGTAGTGTGACATGAATAGTTTTGTTGATATTGAATCCATAAAGCTTTATTTCAGTCTCATGTTTGGCATCTAGTCCACATCTTCTGAATCTTCTTCCCAAAGCTGAAAATCAGAAGATATTTTTACTTGTATTCGGTTTCATGATTATAGGACTTGATATGCTCTCTCTATACTCTCTACACCAGAAACATAATACAGCAACAGCTATTAATTGATATCACATATTGGAAAATGTTGGATTGTGATTTAAACCAAGACATTTGCTAGAATGTTTTTAATTGGTCCCAGATTGTTTAAAAGACAATAGAGATGTTTTCTTACTAAAGTCATTCTAATCAAAAACAATGTTGTCCCTTTGTCATCTTAAGATGCAGTTTGAGGAAAAATTCATGAAAAATATAAACATTTTTATGTTTTAGAATTTTTCTCTTATTTTCCCCTATGTTGTTATCATTAGATTTGAAGAGACTTTGAAATCCCTTCTTTACAGTCAGATTTCCTTTTTCTTTTAAGTTTTGCACTTAAAGAGTGTAAAATGAAGATTGTCCTTCTATACATGTAACTCATTTTGTGGTGGTGTTATTTTTTATGGGGTTGAACGCCACTCTCAGCTGTATTTTAGCTCGAGTATTTTAGCTATATCGTGGCAGACAGTTTTAGAGACAGTGAAAGCCAGAGATCCGGGATAGAACTACAGACTTTGGACAGGTCACTGCACATACCTTATCACATACGGTTAAAAGTTGATTATGTAAGGTATCACCTTTTAAATTAGTCTTTATTTTTCGTCCCGGTGAAAAGTTTCAACTATCCAGCCATCAATTTTTTAATGAAGCTATTTCAGTTTCACTTGAAATTAACTATCAGCCTCCTGGACATATATATAACAAAGTAGTGCCAAAAGGCCGATTCTGCCCCACCTGCCATATTCAAAGGGCAAAGTCTGCATCCTAAAATCACGTGCAGAAATGCAAACAGCGTCCTTACTTAGTATATACAAAATCATGACATTTATACACAATGTCTTTTTAAGACATATCTCAAGATAGAGATGACAACTTCTTCAGCGAAGTCGCCCTCCAGGAAAAGGTGCAAGAGCAGGAACATGAACAGGTGTCCATGAAATTGAGTAAATTACCGACAGGGGTGATCTAGAAAATCTTGGAAGTAATAGAAATTGATGATAACGCTTAAAAAGAAAAAGATCCCTTACATACAGCTTTAGTCCAGAGCAAAGCGGTCAAATTAAACAAGAAAACAAAGCATGAACAATTCTCAACTAGTATAAAGGAAATAAAAACATGTGGCTAGGAACGTAAATTTTTCAAATCTTAAACGGATTGGATTTTTTTTAACTTGACAACTTGAACTGGATGGTTCGGTATTTAGCAGGGAGCGAAGAACCCTCCCTACAGTTGATTCTTCTCATTGTAGTAGTGCAGTAGTGTCGTATTCACTTGCAAGTTGGGACTGGAAAGTTTTGGCGAGTTTCTTCTTTTTCATTTTGGCGACTCGTTTCGAGGCCAGAGAGAACAAAAATATATATTCCAATTCGTCAAAAAAAGAAAAATAATTAATGAAGCAGAGGTTCTTGATCAATCTTAAGGGCATACGATACACTATAGATCCCACATTGATTTTTTCACTTAAATCCGATATAATGTTAATTTTGATATGAGGATTCAAATATGAAAAAAAAACATACCTTCATGACTTACTTTTTGAGCTATTTAACGTTGAAAATCGCTAATTTTGAGGAAAAAGCAAATGATTTGCGTTTTTCATGGAATTTTTTAAATGTTTGAATTTTCAAAGTTCTTGTGCTATTTCAGCTCTGTTTTTTATCTGTATTGCTCATTTTATCGCCTTTTAAATGGGACTTGGGTAAAACATATTAACAAAATCCGATATATCCCTCATTTGGTGTTTTTGTATAATTATGTTATGTTAGATTATAGCTATATTCATGGATTGAAATCGAGCTATAGAAAAAAAAATTGACTATTGATTTTTCCTTCATAATTTGGCAATTGGTTCTCTCGGCGACCTTCTTCTGAAAGCCAAGAAGATAATAAGGGGTCCGTGTGCTAGTTTTTAAGATATTTGAGAAAAACTGTAAAAATTATACCACAAAATAATATTTTGGCGGTAAATGACGTTGCTTTGTATTTCTCTCGGTGTCCGTCATTTTTACCCGCCCATTTTTCTTTCGTTCTGTTTGCATTAGTTCATCATGTGGTAGAGTATCACAAGTTAGTTTCACAAATATGTGTTTATTATTGGTTGTCGCACGTTACATGTCAATTTCAGTAATGGTCTCACATGATGCAAGACGATAAATGTATATTTGAAAGTGTGGTCTTTCTTCGTGTGACCCATACAAACGACGATGTCCTACTTCCTAGTGACTCGTGTCCAAAAATCTATCAAAGCAATAATCACAATGTTTGTTTATAGTTTTGTTTGTTAGGAAACTTAGTCTCCTACGCATGAGGGAGTTTCTTTAGTTTCATTCTTTAGTGTTTTTATTCAAATGTCACAGCTCGGAAAATTAGGACAATGAAGTAATTAAAGGACCAAATAAATAAAATGAAAAAAAGCATTTTATCTTAGAAGGTACAGAGGATAGACTGGGTATTTTACCAACTAATTGACCAGTTTGATGTCTCGTAAATTAAACCAATCCTGGAGTATTTACTCTGTAAAGTAGTGACTTCTTAAACGTTGCATCAGTACATTTCAACGTTTTACGAACCCCCACCATCGGTAATTTATGCTTCTTGCCTTTGATGTGTACATTATCAACGTACTGGACCATATCAAAAATTTATTGGGTCAGTACGTCAGATGACATGCGCGAACCGAAGCGACGCGCATTAATCTGAATTTAAAGTCAACTCATGAATGAAAATTATTTGCGACAACAGCAAACAATTTTTAAATTGTTCGTAATTCAAACAGAAATACACGTTTCCCAATAACATTTGATTGTATTTGATGAAAAATTCATACCTTGACACTGCAATAAAAACATCAGGCTGTGATGGTTTGCTTTCTTCCAATGAACTGTCGCCGAGTTTAAATGAAGACAAAGAAACGCCTACCCCGTTACTACAAACCCCTACAATCCTGAATTATGCAGGGTGTTTTCAGTGACAAGAAAGGCGCCATGCTCAAATGACGGTCTGTCTTTGACAAATTAATCTTCTCGGGTGATGTCCATTTGAAGTAATAATTACTTACTATGTTGCGGCATTGATTGTATGTTGTTTTATACCAGTTGAATGAGGCTATTTACATCATTTGTAACCCTATTTCCAACGAAATTAAAATGACAAGACGTGTCTTGTTCAAACCAAACGTACAGAAGGATGTGACGTCACACTACCCTGACGTCAACAGGAGTTGTGCACAATACAGTTTACGCATGGATTATTCGCCAAAGAAAGAGTTCCCCTTATTTTTTCAAAATTAACAACGAAACTGCAACATTTGGAAATTCCCGATAAACAGAATATANGACTTTTTGTTTTTGATACGGACTTTATCACGGTAGCATATCAGGTTCGCCCTAGCGGGCTCACCTGATATACTACCGTGATAAAGTCCGTATCAAAAACAAAAAGTCCTATATTCTATATATCTAGGTGTAAAATTTAAGAGTTGTGAATGCAATAATTTCGCCGTAATAAATAAACTGGTATGGGTTACGTTTCAAAATAATACTGTCTGTCGGGAATTACACGGGATACCATATCCCCTTACGACGTTTTATCCTGCAATGGCCGTTGTTATAGACAAATACGACCCTACGAATTTTTTTTTTGTATTCGTAGGGTATGCTGGTAACTGGCACATGAATTTGAACGAAGAAAAGACATGGCGACTGGTTTTAAAACCCTCACTACTTTGACGTCACAGTGTAAATTCGCCTATGACGTCATGGATTTAAACAAAATGGCCGAAGTTGTTTACTTTCTACTTCGTCCCGCTTCACTAGGAAAATGCATGTTTAAATTGGTTTTCAATGATTGCAGGATAAAAGCAATATACGCACATTGTCGGAAATATAAAATTTATTTGTACTCGCTGCGAAACAGGCGAGAAATGCTCGGTAAACCTCGCATTTCTACCTGTTTCTAAAGCTCGTCAAATAAATTTTATATTTTCCGACAATGTACATATATTGTATATTTATATGTGCTTATTGTAACGTACGCACGGCGCGTCGCCGTGGCCACGCATTAGATTACAAGTAAACGTACAAGAGTTCAGTTGTGTTGTGTTTCTCTATCGTCTTTATATTTGGTGCCGATGACCTGTAGATGTTATAAATGGAGAAATTAGTAGCGATTAGAGAAACGAATCACAAAGCCGTCACAGTATTATGTAAGAAGTTATCAGATTTGAAGATTTCATCGAGTAGTAGTTGTATCGATACAAACTCTAACAAGGGTAGTGAAAAATTTAGAACAGCTGGATAACCGTATGGAAAACAATCCACAACTTATTGAGGATGAGATTGTCAGTGCTTCGGAATATTCCTTAGACCTTGTTATACAGATCAGACGTTTCCAAATATTTTCCAACCTGACAGATTCAAGCATGGATGAAGATTTCACGACACTGGACAAAGACCTGCAGATCAATGAGGATGTGTACAACACGCCAGCAGATGAAGCCAGTGATACTATCATAGAATCCGAGACACCCGCAGCTACGAAACAAATGCCAAGAGAGACACAGAGTACAGTACACTTGTCAGGAGAAACACAATTAACAATGGGTACCCGATCAGTAAAAGCCGCTTTATGTGCCAGTAAAATGTTTCTGAGAAGTATGTGTCTACGTAGACGCAAAAACAGACAAAACAAATTGAAAACCTGAAAGGTGAGTGTTACCCGAAACTTGAAGAGAAAGTATGCAAACCTGAACAATAGAACAGAACGGGAAACGAACACTGAGATATTGATGCAAGTTTTTAGTACTAACTGCACATGGATCATGAGGTACTCGTATTGTTAGAGGAATCAATGTGATGGTGGATATAGCACTAGCTCTACATGGTTCACAGAGACTGTCTATTGTCAGTGTTAAAATAGTGAATAATACAAAAACTATTGTCGGACGATCATGCCTTACGAACAGATTATTCTTTATATGGACTTAGAGACTGGATTTAAGGGCATACGATACAGTTATAGGGGAGATAATAACGTTATTATGCGGAAGGGTAACGTGTTCCCGATTTTCGTGACGTCGCTCAAAACATGGCCGTGAATTCGCGGGAAAAGGACAGTATTATTTTGAAACGTAACCCATACCAGTTTATTCATTACGGCGAAATGCACTATCCAGGATCTTACTTACAACGCATCTTTTAGATAAATATAAAATGTAAAAATTTAACAACGTACGCTTAATTATTGCATTCACAAAAATTCTTAAATTTCACACCTAGATAAATGTATATAGTGGCTGGGTTCCGTAAAACGTTGAAATGTACTGATGCAAGTTGTGTATTTGAACAAGTCTTGAGAAGTCACTACTATACAAAGTAATTACACCAGGATTGGTTTAAGTTTACGAGACATCAAACTGGTTAAATAGTTGGTAAAATACCCGGTCTATCCCCTGTACCTTCTAGGATAAAATGTGCTGTTTATTTTTTATTTTTATTTTATTTATTTTTTTTTTTTTTGTTTTGTTTTCATTTCCTTTATTACGGCAATTCAGGTCACTTGAATACAAAACTAATGAAACTAAAGAAACTACCTCATGCGTAGGAGACAAAGTTTCCTAGTAAACAAAACTACAAACAAACATTGTGATTATTGCTTTGATAGATTTTTCGACACGAGTCACTAGGAACTCATCCTCCTCAGCCAATTACACTCTACTGTTAACTGGTACTTGCATGTAACTGGCCGAATGTTATTTAGATTATTTAGACTCAACTGATTTTACATAAAGGGACTTCGTTGTATGCATTGGTCACACGAAGATAGGCCGCACTTTCGAATATACATTTATCGTCTTGCATCATGTGAGACCATTACTGAAATTGACATGTAACGTGCGACAACCAATAATAAACAAAATATTTGTGAAACTAACTTGTGCTACTCTATCACCTGATGAACTAAATAAATGCAAGCAGAACGAAGAAAAATCGGCGGGTAAAAATGACGGACGTTATACCGAGAGAAAAACAAAGCAACGTCATTTACCGCCAAAATAATATTTTGTGGTATATTTTTCACAGTTTTTCTCAAATATCTTAAAAACTAGCACATGGACCCCCTATTTTCTCCTTGGCTTTCAGAAGAAGGTCACCAGGAGAACCAATTGCCAAATTATGAAGGAAAATTCAATAGTCGATTTTTTTCTATAGCTCGATTTCAGTCCATGAATATAGCTATAATCTAACTTTACATAATAAGGGATATATCGGATTTTGTTGATGTGTTTTATCATAGACCCATTTAAAGACGATAAAATGAGTAATACAGACTGAAATAGCCCAAGAACTCTGAAAATAACAAACATTTTAAAATTTCCATGAAAAACGCAAATTATTTGGTTTTACCCCAAAATTAGCGATTTTCAACGTTAAATATCTCAAAAAGTAAGTCATGAAGGTATGTTTTTCTTTTCATATTTGGAATCCTTATATCAAATTTTACATTATATCGGATTTTAGTGAAAAAATCAATATGGGATCTATACTGTATCGTATGCCCTTAACGATTTTGATCAGACTGTAATTGAAGTAGTTTGAGTATACCGCATTTGATGTTAGAAGTTCATTTCGTAGATTGTATTTACAATATTTAACTTTTAAAGGCCCGGAGAATGTCGGGAATTACACGGGATACGATATCCCCTTACGTCGCGATACATTGTAACGTACGCACGGCGCGTCGCCATGGCCACGCATTAGATTACAAGTAAACGTACAAGAGTTCAGTTGTGTTGTGTTTCTCTATCGTCTGTATACTGTCCTTTTCCCGCGAATCCACGGCCATGTTTTGAGCGACGTCACGAAAATCGGGAAAACTTGACCACTCCGCATAACAACTATCTCCCCTGTAACTGTATCGTATGTCCTTAAGGGCATATCCAACAGTTTCTTGTTATATTGTCATTTTTACAATTTTTAGATATATTGTGAAACAAGTACCGAGGATTCCAAAAATGACAAGAAAATATTTAGCCTGGGATCCCGACCCATGCTGACTACCGCGAGGTTGGGACAGGTTTGACCAGGCTAGAAAATATTGGGTCACCGATCTTGTTTCCATGGAAATCGAGGTTAAAAATTGGTTATTTTTTTGCGTTTTTTACAGAAAAATCAAGTTCTAGTTTGAAAAATAATGGATACTATATGTTCAATCTAATCGATACCAAAGTGACAGAAAAACAAAGTCAAGGTTTTAAAGATTTACAGAAAAAATTATTTTATATGAGAAAGTATTTCTTTTCCTATAAATCAATGAATATGTAGCCCTTGTAACGGTAAAAGTGGCATAAAATTTCCCTTTTACTTAAGAATTGAATGCAATATTTTGTAGTTTTATTAGAGTGTAAAAGGGTGGACCGTAGCACATTTTGAACGAAGAGCGCTAGCGCTTCATGTGAAAAATGTGCTACGGTCCACCCGTTTACACGACAATAAAACTACAAAATATTGCATTCAATACTTATAATTACATTCCGTAAATGGAATGCAAGTCTTCACCATAGATAACGTAATGAAATTCGTGGATGATGCACCATTTCCTAGTTTAGATTACTCCGCCGTCTTTGTTTACTTTTGTCGTCGTCAAGGAGTCACGTGCTGCTGTAGTTTTACTGACTTATAAAACACAGTTACGGAAATGATCGGAAGTACTCGTAACCAATCAAATACGTGGATTTCCATACGAAGCAGAATGAATGTAATTATATACTAGTATTCAAGTTTACAATATTTTACAGACTTCTCATATTGTCGATTTTATGAAAATTTGATATCATGTACTTCTAACAATATGCTACTCAAAAATCTCAAAAACCACATAGGTCACCGAGTTCGTTTACGAGTAAATCATTAAAATATGCAACGTCTAACAAATCTCCTATCGGTAACACCCATAAAGTCCGCCAAACATGAAAGTACAAATTACCTTTCCATCGGAAACAATGGGAATTACTATGTGACGTTACATTTATCAA
>MJUU01014634.1:3368-16885 GCA_002080025.1 Modiolus philippinarum | reverse complement strand
CCCAAAACGGACCCTTGGGGCACACCGGCCTTGATAGAACGGAGGGATGAAGAAGAGCTTTTAACAACAACTCTTTGTTTACGTTGAAATAAATAATTACTAAGCCATTTGTGCAAATTACCATTTATTCCATACGATTTCAATTTATATAAAAGACCTCTATGCCAAACTTTGTCAAAAGCTTTAGAGAAGTCGCAGAACACAAAGCAACTTAACTCTTTTTTCTCTAATGAATTCAGAATACAATTGTAAATTTCTATAAGCTGGTGCACAGTTGAATTTTTTGGCAAGAAACCGGATTGGTATTCATAAATAAGCTTATACCTCTGGAGATGATTAAAGATATACTTATACACCACACGCTCCATTATTTTACCAACACAACTAATTAAGGAAATGGGACGATAATTTGAGGGCAGTGAATTGTCACCTTTTTTAAAAATGGCAGTTACATTGGCAATTTTCCATGAAGATGGATATTTACCGTCACTTAAAGATTTATTAAATATTTTTTGAAGGGGCTCAGCAATTATTTCCGGACAAACTTTTAACATTTTGTGACTAATAATATCAGGTCCTGAAGCCTTGTTTGGATCTGATACTTTAATCACGTCGATAATTTCGTTTTTATCAATAAATATATCATTCAACTCGTTTTCAGTATTTGAATCAATATGAGGGAGTGCTACATTATCATCCAGAATGTCAGAAATTGTACCAAAATATTTATTCAGAAGCTCACATTTCTCGTCATCATCGTAAACAATGCTTTCAAAAGTATCATCATTTATTATATTCTGAAGCGGGGGGATACTGTGGGAGCCATTGTTTGATTTTATCAGCATTTTCATAATCTTCCAATATGTTTTTGGATTCGTGGTATTTTCTAAAATTATGTTGTCTAATTTTTTTTCAAAATTTTCTTTCGCAATCTTTTTTAAATTATTTACTCGGTTTCTCTGTTGTTTGTATTTACGGATATCTGATTCTTTTTTAGTCTGAAGCGCCAATTTTCGTATTCTATCTCTTTTTCTTATTTCTCGTCTTATTTCACCAGTAAACCATGGTTTATCATTATTTCGTACAGTAACTAATTCGGTTGGAATGCACTCCCTGACAATCTGATATGCCCTTAAACTACTGATGGATATAGAACAAGAGAGAGCGACAACGTAGGCATGGTAGGGTTCGACTGACCATGATCTACTAAGTAATCAAGAGATTAATTCATGCCATGCCAACTAAAACCAACGAAAAACAACAAAACTATATCATAGATACAATATTTTAGAAAAATGTGTGCGTAACAACGGACGGTACTGGAGGGGACTACATATTCCAGATAGCAGGGCATCGCTATATCAAACTATATGCGGAAACAAAAAGGTTTGATAGGGTATTTGACATGACATAATTCAGAATTGCTACAAGTCCGGTTGTACATATAGATGCTATAGGTTACACAGTACACTGTAACATAATTTTTGAATTTTTATTGCTAGTTTAAATTTTAGTTCCACTGAATTTGTCATCTTCATCTTTGTTCTCGATAAGTTTATCCATATCATCACTGCTTTCGTTGGCTTTCGGTTTGTGACAAAGAGCTATGAATGTAACGATGATAAAGCCCAATACCCCAAGTGCCTGAGTGACAATTAATACTATGTTATTCCTGAAATATGTCTGGAAGCTGTTATCTGGAGGCGGAAGTGGTACTACAATAACTTGAAAACTTACAACGTTCCATCCCCGTCCTGTCGATCGATCAGTCACGTGACAGGTCCATAGACCTTCTAGATTTTTCGAGGCATTGCGGAATTTCTCGGAGGATCTTAGTTTAGCAGGAATGTTAGCAATTCGCAGTTTCCCATCCTTCGTCCAGTTGCGGAAAGAATTTTCAAACATTCGACCAATCGGTGAACTTGGACACCTTAATTTCAACGTATCTGTTTCTTTGACTTCAATTGGAACTCCGACATCTCTTGTCGTTAAAGTAGCAAAATAAACAGTTTTAAAATGTTTTGGCTTGTAGTTTACCCGACATGTATACAGTCCTTGATCATGAGGATTTACATTTTTTATTTTTAATTTCAATTTCTGAACGGTCATTCGAGACAAATCTACCTTGAACTTATTGTTGTTTAAAACCCATCTAATTCCTGATTTTGGAAATTTCTTTTTCATAGCTTCCTGTCCTACAGTGTCACAAGATAATTGTACAGTTTTCCCAACTGAGACAACGTAATTTACCTTCATTGCCCAAAGACTGTCAACAATAATATGATTAATGGCAAGTGAAATCCTCTTACGGCCAAAGGAAAGTCGTCTCTTTATTCGAAGATTCTTAGAGCCATTTCTCAAACCAACTGTGTCTTTGTGTTCTTTATGGCGTATTTCAGTTTCGCCTTTTTCATCCTTACATGACCGGTGTCTTCTTTCTGTAAAAAAATGATTGATAAATCTGTCGATATAATTATCTTATTACTGAATACTAAGTTATACTACAAGGATTCGTACATGTTTGTTTCGAAGGTCTGTACTTCCCGGCGTTGCCGTTGCCACAATATTAAGATGAAAAATAGTAAAGGATTCATAGACTTCACGCTACAATGTCTAGCCTTATTGTATGTCTTTCCCCCCTATGCGGATGGAGGTTGTAAAATGTTAAAGGCATTTGACAATGAAATGTTTGAAACAAAAACGCACATTTATTAAATATCTACTGAAGCCACAATTGCTACACATCAATCCAATGTTGTGTTTACACTTGCTCCCAGGGTCTGGCGTGTTTACACTTGCTCCCAGGGTCTGGCGTGTTTACACTTACTCCCAGGGTCTGGCGTGTTTACACTTGCTCCCAGGGTCTGGCGTGTTTACACTTGCTCCCAGGGTCTGGCGTGTTTACACTTGCTCCCAGGGTCTGTCGAGTTACAAAAACATATAGGAGGAGCTATTGGTGATGTTTTATTTTAATTAGCCTGACTACTGATACAGTTACTTCGAGACTGAAATGGCGACAAATTCTTCGTAGATATGCGCAATCAATCTTTAAAGGCACAATTTGATTTTCAGAGTTCTGCCAAAATACAATAACTTCCTCTATAATGTGTTCATTGTTTGAATAGTACATTTTTTTACGTGACTAAATCTGCTACCATATATTCCAAAGTTTGATGCTAATTTAAAAGCACTAGGAAAAGGACGATTCTGTTGCACTTCCTATTTCAAGGACTGATCCTGCATGGACTCCAACCTCAATAACAAAATACAAATGGACAGCGTACTTAGTATCAAAATATATTTAGTAATTTCCTAAACAGCGATGTCTGTTGAGAATGAGGTGGTTGTAAAGGCGTTACAAATTGATTGAAATAAAGGGATAGGAATCCATTGGTGAAAACGCCGATCGTTTCCATGAGAATGAAGATGATATTAACTCCATTTGGATAAAGGGGGAAATCCAATATTAATAAAATTGATAGCTAACAAGGATTTTTTTCTGGATAATGAAGAGGACCCCCCCAAAAAAAAAAAAAAAAACCACACACACACAAAAGCAACAAAAACACAGTTCTGTCAAAGTCCTAAGAGGATATAGCAGGTTGAGTATACCAAGCCGTGTCAACATTGAAGCGCATTTCATGCAAAGCTCCGAATAAAAAACGGCCAGAAGAAGGGGTCGCTGTGCATCTACAACGGCTCGCTCAAGATGAATAAGGACAAGTTCTGCAATATAGGGTAAATCAGGATACAACAGTGTCAATATCAAAATCAATAGGTTGGAAACGAGGATTACCTATCGGTGGAAAGATTGTGGTGAAGAATATAGGAAGATTCAAATAGCGATAAGGACAAGAAGGTTATACTCGAATGACAATGAGGTGATCTACCGAAGCTGGTTGAAAGAGCAATTGGAGAGACTTTCTACTTCATTGCCTACTTCAGAATAGCCCTTAGTACCCTCAACTTATAAGCGGACCTCATGAAAGTGATCGATTTCATCATGGATCAAATCAAAGAGTGTATTTCAAAGTACATGCATAAATGTAATGGACATCTGGACACATCAACATACTACAATTCCACTTGAACAAATCAAACTCGTATCTACCACTCTCAAAAGAAAGCTACCCTTATTAGGATGCTCGATGCTTCCAGTTATGGTGTTTTAAGTTCTTCACACTACTGAGTAGGATTGGAAATCAACAAACCAGTGGTGCAGTACAAACCGTGGGCATGGGAGCTCAACTTTGACGGCATTATATTCCCAGATGTTTCTTTCGTAACTATATTGTCATATTTACAGAAAAAAGGATCGACACCTATACGGTACGATCCTCTAGATTAGGTTTGACAGCCGCAAAATGAATGTCGTACTTTAGGCTACATCTCGGCTCTGCAGGAAAAAATGGGAAAGATTCTTTTAGGTGTAAGCCATTTTGTAGAAACCCAGTCACCTCTTTAATCACCATGATGGCCCTGAAGAATAAAAGCATAGACCAGTAGCTGTTTACTACTCTGCCACCTGTATATTCATTCATTGTATGAGCAGATCACTGAAAAAAAAACGAACATTAGTAGTTTTTTTTATTCATTGTATACAATTCGGCAGAATCTTGATCCAGCTCGACCAATCCCTGTCACTAAGTAGACAAGAGTATGAGGTAGTTACTTCAATTGTTCCAAGGCGTCCATCCTGGCATGAAAGTCCGAAAATCTAGTGTACTTATTTATTGCCCTGAGATGACGGAAGTGAAATAATCGTCAACATTATCAGTATCAAAGCATCATCATGGTGAATATCGAAATTGCCCACGTCAATGGCTTCTAGCAATCTATCATCTAGTGTTTCCCCAGGGTGGATACCGGCATTAAGTGTACTTGCCCATTGCCCTGAGAACGATCAATTACATGTAAAAGTATCTCACTTATCGAGAAGGTCGACTAACGTAGAGAATTCGTCAAATAAATTACTATCAAGAACATAGTTTAAACTTGACGAAAGATCAAGCTGACAAATTAAAGTCGGCTGAAAAAAAAAGTTTCTCCTTACTACTCGTTTGTTCAATGCAAACCACTGGGGATAGCACATTAATTACTCACCGTTCGGCTGGTCTAAAGATTTTCAAGCTCCTACAAGATGGTTAAGAAGGTATGAATTTGGAGCTGAGTGTCAATCAGTATAAAGAGAAGAAGGATGTGGTTTTCTGTCCATGTTACCCGGACTGGCTTGTGCGTTTTGGGCTGGCTTGTGTGTTTTGGTAGGTTTGGGTATCATTATTAGTTAACTACGTTTCTATCCATAGGCAGTGTTATTGTAAAACCCTGAAGCACTTATTTGCACCCTGAGACGTAGAATAAGATGAGTTTATTATATAGATAGCGGTGATTTATCGAGTTTTCTCAGTTAAATAAATATCATATTGTCACCGTGAAAATAAAGGATTTCTAGTCACTGGATGACGTCTTAATGAAGCGACGTCACAATGTCTCTTCAATGTCGTCGTCAAGTAAACAACTGGCGTAATGACATGAAAAAAATAATCCGCATCTAAAATCTCGGTTTTTGAGTAGAAAATCTATATAATAAAAAGCATAACTAATCGACCGTCATGAATCAATAAAAATGTCACTCGTGTCGATCAGTGCAGTGGATTTAACTCGTTGCAGAACAAGTTCTGCGACTCGTTAAATCCTTCTGCGTTGTTCGGCACTCGTGACATTTTTATTGATATTCACGACGGTTAATTAGTTATACTATAAATATTGTCACGATATGGGATGTCCTTTACCCCTGTGTTAGACAGATCAAAATCAATGGATGCCCTTGTCCAAGATGGAAGAAAAGGGGAAGGTTCAAGATAATGGTAACGAGACCATTAAGGCATTCCGTTAGATGGCGAAGGATCTGGGTCTGAGGGGATAGAGACTAGTGACAAAGTTTGTTAAGCTCATCGAGGAGGAAAACACTAACTGGAAATTCAGCATCTATGAGGTCTTTAGCAAGAATTAAGGAGGTAAAAGCACTCGTGAAGACCCGTGTTATGACAATGTACTCAATGTTAAGTAGATTGCTGGAGTTCATGGAAAGGATATCTAAGATGTTCCAAATCATTGAAAGGAGCGTAGCACTGAATGTCGTATTTGGAACGGTAGTCGTCAATGAACCAGTTGGAAACCCCATCGTCGACACAATTTCAGATACATTCAATGAAAAGAAAATGTAAGAGGTGCTGCACGAGGAATAATTGAAAACGTAGAAAATACATACGTCGTCCCTACTTCAGATTAGGCTTTTTTATACTCGTTCGGTCAGCAGAGCTTAAGATCGCGTCATTGATTAAGAAGGTCAAAGTACATGCGTGTAGGTGGTTTGAGGAAATTCCGGCGCATCGAAAAACTATAAAGTTCTTACAAACCTACCTCAACAGTACTTCCCAAAAGAAAGGCGATTGTCAGTAGTGTCAGAAGCGAGGATGATCTTTTTTTTCAATTGGAGATCATCCTAATGATTGATATCTACATTTTGCCTTCTGCTTCAAGAAGAAATGGAATGGTGAGCTCAAATTTGTTGATGTTGATTCACAAGTCTTGCTGATATTGATCGACCAATTTGAGAGGCAATACACAGACATCATTAACGTCTTTGATTGCGATGGCATGAAGAAGTATGAGGATGAAGAATAGGATTTCCAGGTATATCTCCGCCATGATATCCAAGAACACGGAACCGCTGTCGTGAGATGAGTAGATCTGATCAGCGACAGTGAGCAATATAGCTGCTGGGCCAATAGCTTATCGCAACTCTTGAGCTCACAATTTCAGAGCATGGCCATGAACTCTTATTCTGTTCCAGGTGTTCGTCTCACTTCTTCAAACGGGACATTTTGAATGAACATCTGGAGTATTGTAGCCAGCAGAATGGGGTTAGAATCGAGATGCCGGACGAAGGAACCTTCATTAGACTCCACAACCACAAAAAGTTGATGAAGGTCCAATTCATCATATACTAAGTACGTGGATTTTTTCATGCTTCCTGGAGAGATTCAGCCCAGCCTGATCCACCAATGGCCTACATGAAGGCATACCAAGGACACCGACCATCAGGTTTCTGCTATCGTGTAAAGTATGTCAACGGAGATTAGAAAGAACAGGACGTGTACTGTGGTAAGGATGTTGCCTAGCACTTTAGTTTTGAGGGCGATTTCTAAACCCACAAGGAAAACAAATCATTTGTAATAATCGATGAAAATAAGGAGAACCTCGAGGAAAGCACACAGTCACATTTGATTAATTTGGTGATGACCATGCGGTAACATTACCACCCTACTGGTTAGTAACGTGGTACTGCACATAACCAGTGAAACTTTCTAGGTCCCGAAAAACGTATCCATCGTCTTTCAAATTCTCAGTGAGTATGATGTCCATTTGTGCATATGGGAATTGCACACGGACGAACAGTACATCAGTTTCTTAGAGGATGTTGATGGAGACTTGGAGATCAGATTCATCGACACTACGAGCTTCTTGCAGGGCTACCTGTAAAACTTGGCGGGGAATCTTTGACAGGATAAATTCAAGGAGACGCAGAAGAGTTTCGGAGGTCTGATGATAAGGAATGTGGTGTATCCCTATGATATAGTAGATGGACCTGACGAAACGAGTTCTTATGCAAATTGAAGGATGGGAATATCAGCGGCTACGACTTTGCATAAGCCTAATTTGTTTTCGACGAATTAGTCTTCCAGACTTCCGGACTATCACAATCTGTACCTGGAAAGTTATATAGCCCTACCGGAAAATGCCTCGAAAGACTTATGGTAGATGAGTATGGCAAAACAGAGGCTTGATCCTGCACACTAGTTTACATACAATTAGTTCACCTATGATGTGCTTTCAACACAACTTGGGTCGGATTGGAGCTGTTGCATGATCCAGATATGTTGATAGTGCAACCAGAGGAGGTGCCACAATGATCTGAAATCGCCATGGTAAGGCCAACAAGCCTTACAGGGACAATTACGATAACACCCAGTCCAAAAAAGTAAATGACCAATCTCGACGATAAAACCTCTACGGTCTGGCGATGTCACAACCTTTACCCACAGGAGACTTAGGGTGAAGGGCTTCGGGGAGATTGAAACCATTTTAGAGTACTCTGGTGACCATGAATATGGTGCCAATTGGGAGTGTGACGAGAAGTACCCCCAAGGAGCTTCATGACGCTCACAATGACTATACATTTGTCCATAGAATATGGTGATCTGCAAAAAGCCCAAGCTAGTATCCCATCTAAACATGAAAAGTACACTTTCCATGACAAGAATCTAAAACTGTACTTGGGGATGGACATGAAGCTCACCAAAATGCACCAGATCATTAGGTTCAGACAATTCCCATAGGTCAAACTTTGAGTCGATCTGCCCACTGCTCTTCGAACCAAGGCCAAGACCGACTCCAAGAAAGACTCTTTCAAGCTTATGGTCAACCCCGTCTTCGACAATAGTATGAAAAACATCGGGAAGCGAGTCGATGTCCCACTGTTCACGAACAGATAGCAGGCGCTGAAGCTAGTGGCCATGCCCATCTTTTATTGCAGGGTCATCTTCACTTATAATCTCTCAGTCGTCAACATGAAGAAGACAACAATCAAAGACTAAGTTTGATAAGCCCGTGTACTAAGAAGCCTACATTTTTCACATCTCAAAGATCCTATGTCCTATGTAAGATTTTTTCCTAGAGAACCAGCGGTGCAGAAGTGGGGATGTATGCTTATCACCTGTACGCTTATTCCTTGTTTCATCTGTTGCAGATGAGGTGCCAAAATGTTTGTATATCGTTTTTGACCTTGAAGAGTTAACAGAAAAGACTTACAATTACTTCTTCCATCGGAAACCTATTTAGCCTATGCAGCCACGGTGTAGTGTCAAAGCAGTCTTTGGACATCGGCGTTTGCATACATGACGTAAAGGGTGAAGACAAATTCACGAGACATCTAAAAACTCCAAAGCTCCAGCGACCCTAGTGTAATATCAAGGCAGTACTTGAACGTCAGTGTTCATCAGTGTCAGTGCTCATACCCGTTAAGATGAAGACGAATGCATGAGCCACCTCAAAGGCATTCGCCAAACGAGTAAAGGCATATCCAATGATTTAAGGGGAAATAACAGCTATCGCAAACGATTTGAATATGTGTTCCCGAATTACGACGGTGACAAATGTAACGTCACAGAAGAATCTCCGTTGTTTCCGAGAAAATGTACATGTAATTAGTAACTTCCAATGTTTGGCGAACTAAACAGGGGTTAACCAAGAGTAATTTTTAAGTTACATGTTTTTATGTATTCGTTGACCTGTAGTATTTTTGCAGTAACATAATCTTAGAAACACACAATAATGGAATATCTTGAAATCGACAATATGACAAGTTTGGAGTTTACATCTCCCAACTCGTTCGCTACTCAAGGGCCTGTGGTCCATACAGTGACTACATTGACAGACTTTGCTTGCTTACAAAAATACTGCTTAAGAAAGGGTATGTTACCAATAACTTGAAGTCATCACTGTCTTGAGGTGTTCGTTAAAACGCTAAATAATGCGTTTGCTAGTAAGCGCTTCGGGGCGTTTGCTCACATACTTCAGGACGTTCGCTAAAACGCTTAGCGGTTTTCGTCAGCCTTCGATGCTATATATAAATTACATTCATCAAGATCACCGAGCCGAAAAAGCGCGAGGTGCTTTTTAGAGAGTTAGTGACACAATGCAGCGATTTAGGTCAGCAATTTGCAGCATTGACTCAATTGTGTTGGACCGAGATCACGGCAAGGTCTTCAAGTCAGTGATAGAGGCTCAAAAGCGGCATCTTCTTAGGTCGCTCAAAGGATCGAGAAATTGTCTACAGCCTCCCCCATCAAGCCGATCCGCTACCCATTGAGCAATCCTCATGTACCATCCTTGGCTTGCGGACGACCAAGTATGTCCAATTCGGCTTGACTCCGGGGGTTGACCATACGTTTATGCTGAGGTCGGAGATTGACTACATCATGACTGGGAATTGGCCAGCTGACATTGATTGCCATGATATTGACGTGCATGGATGGTGTTTATTACAACAAAGGAACCCCCACCATGTGGGAACTCGTGGTGATGAAGCGCCTGGTGATCTGCTACATCAATATCTTTTGCGCATCGGGTGATCGGGTGAACCAAGGGAATTATGTACTGTCGATCACCCTCAAAGAGAACAGAAGCTACAAATGTAAGGAAATCGTGTTGCAAGACACGTCAAGTTTGCAGTTTTTTACTGACGGTATTGGTTTTTGATTCTTTGTTTGTTCGCCTTGACCTATCGAGCTGGGAACAATCGAGTGTACACCGAAATGGTAGCTACCTTTGACGCCTCGAGACGTCTCGGCCACATCAGACAAGGAGGGAACATTTAGCTGCATCGTAAACTAAGTGTAAATACTAGTAAATGATCAACAAAGGTTACCAAAGGAAGTATGTGGTGGTGGTAGAGGTTTGATTGTCACTGTTGCTTTGTCGAGTGCTTACACGAATGCAGCCCTGATAAGAACCTTCAAGGCAGTTGTAAGGACGAATGAGAAACACAAAACAACTAACTGTTGAACGTTATCTTGTAATCTAATGCGTTGTCACGGCGATGCACCGTTTGTAAGTTACAATGCGGACAACACATCCGGCGTTATTCCAGACAATCTGCAAGCCTCAACAAGTGAAATGTATTCGTTACAATTACTCTGCGATATGAAACACTTATAATATAGAAGGGTGCCCAATGTCCAAAAAGACGCTTAGTTTGCGTCACACACGGCTAATTTTTGTTGTATATGCTGGAATAGTTATTAAATTTTATATTTTTCATTTTCGTAGAAAGTTTCCTTGGTTACAATTTCTTTAATTTCCCATTTTTAATGTGTACCCTATAGCAGAGCCGTTTAGAAAACTATAGAATTTAGTAATAGTCTCTGATATCCTGATAAGAAGCTTATTTTTATGAAAGTCCAGAGCTAAAATGTTGTTTTGCTAGCTAGAATGTAACTTATTATTCATTGATTTTTATAAGTTTGGAATAAAAATGTCATGAATTTACATGAATTTTTCATGAATTTGAATGCGAATTTACTAACCTGTATTTTTCGAAATATCTTAATTTAAACATAAACACAACTATCAGCTCTATGTGCCAAAAAACATGGGTGTCATATCTGCCATTACAGAGAAGTCAACTTACAAATTAAAGCACTAAATTTACGTAAAAAACTCAAAATTATACGTTATTCTGAAATTTCCTTAGCTTGATAAATCTGGACATCGTACGAGGCGCGATAACTCTAATCCATATAAAGGTAAAATAGTCTTATCAAATTATTTGGATCTGTTGAAGATTTTTTATATCGGTCAAATTTCGAATTTTCATATACATGTCTAATGTTTTCACATTTAAATTGAGTTTTCGCTATCCAGATCCAGTTTTATGGCTTTATTAAGTTTTTTGGGGGAGTGTGTGTTTTTATAGAAATTTACTCAAGTCATACCAAGACAAAAATGGGATTTTTAGGTCGAGGTTTTATTCGATATTAAAGGGGCAATGCTTTAAAATTTAATTCAAGTTTCCTTTAAAAATGGTTTATTCATAATAATTAAAAGCCTTATTTATAAATTTGAGGTACAAATATTTAAAAAGGTACGCCCCAAAAAGCAGATGCTAACAACGAAACTTGTTTAATGGAGATAAATTACAAATCATTATAAAAAATAAAATACTGCACTGTCTGTTTAAAATATTTCTGTTAAGTTAAAATATTTTTTTTTAATTTCGTGAGGGGTTTGTTGGTAAAATGAAGCCGACTTTTAGTTGCGCGAGATTTTTCTAAATTTTAGGAAATGACCATTAACCCCATTTTAAATAAAAGGTGACGCAATTCGATCTCTACGACATTGTTATTTCGATGCGCCATGGTCTCTTCTTTCTAAAAAAATGTATAATGCAGGTGTGTGCGATTCCGTCACTTGAGGAGACCTAGTACCTAGATGAGGCAATATAATGTGCCATGTAGAACACGATAGACTGCATGTGTCAGATAAATAAATAAATATCGTAGGCTACATTTCATTTGCGCACTTTATGAGATTAGGTGCCATATCATTTTCGCACTTTTTAATATTTCATTTGCGCACTTTTTAATATTTCATTTGCGCACTTTTTAATATTTCATTTGCGCACAAATTTTCTTTCCTTTGCGCATATTTACTTTGTTTGCACCCTTTTTATCTTATAACCAAAGGTTAACAAAATTAAAGGTCTATAAAACTTCATCTCCTGTGATAAGTTAAGAAAGTTTCAGTAACTTTACAGAGTACAGAGTACAAAACTGAACTCTGTGATATAGTAAATAACTTTAGCTTAGCTTTTCTGGAGACTAGTTACGTTAATGACTGGCTTTTCTAGAGACCATTTAGGTTGATGACTGTTTTGCTATCAAGTTAATAATAAGGAAATGTGCGCAAATGAAATAAAAAAAAAGTGCGCAAATGAAATGAAAAATGTGCGCAAATGAAATGCACTGATATCGTACTCGGTTTTTGTCTCGCCCGCGACGAAAGGCGCGGAAAGCGAGACATATGCGTACAAAGTATGGCGGCGTCCGGCGGCGGCGTATACTTTCATGTTAAGTTTTTGTGATTAGGTCATTTTCTCGGTAACTATAAGTGATATGTCAATGATATTTATTATATAGGTTGGTCTTGAGTAGTACATGACAGTCTGCTATATGGCTTTTGTCTGTGACTTCAATTTTACGGTCCAATGAACATATTAAGTTTTTGTGCTTAGTTTAGTTTCTCAGTAACTATAAGTGGTAGGTCAATGATATTTGGTATGTAGGTTGGTCTTGGGTAGTACATGACAGTTTGTCATGTGGCTTTTGACCTTGACCCCAATTTCACGGTCTAGTGAGCATGTTAAGTTTTTGTGATTAGGTGACTTCCTCAGTAACTATAAGTGGTAGGTCAATGATATTTGATTTATAGGTTGGTCTTGAGTAGTACATGACAGTCTGCTAAATGGCTTTTGTCTATGACCTCAATTTCGCGGTCCAGTGAACATGATTAGTTTTTGTGCTTAGTTTAGTTTTTCAGTAACGTTTAGTTGTAGGTCATGATATATAGTTTGTAAGTTGGTCTTAGGTAGTACATGACAGTCTGCTATATGGCTGTTGTCTGTGACCTAAATTTCACGGTCCAGGGAACATTTTAAGTTTTTGTGCTTAGATTAGTTTCTCAGTAACTGTCAGTGGTAGGTCAATGATATTTAGTATGTAGGTTGGTCTTAGGTAGTACATGACAGTTTGTTATATGGTTTTGTCCTTGACCTCAATTTCTCGGTCTAGTGAGCATGTTAAGTTTTTGTGAGTAGGTCATTTTCTCAATAACTGTAAGTGGTAGGTAAATGATATTTGGTATATAGGTTGGTCTTAGGTAGTACATGACAATCT
>MJUU01014633.1:23970-40066 GCA_002080025.1 Modiolus philippinarum | reverse complement strand
TTTGAAGGTCAACTCTTGCAAACCTTCATGGTGCAAGTCCCAGATCTATATGACTTATAATTTAGGAGTATTGCGCAATAACGGAATCTTAAAATTTTTCAAAGGGCGATAACTCATAGAAGGAGTTGTCAAATCTCTTCGCACCAAATGTAACAAAGTTGCGCCTTATTACAATGAGTATTTTTCCCATTATATTCAATCAGCCATCTTTTATGGTTTACGAGATAGCCTGCTAACAAGGTCAAAGGTCACCGTGAAGGTCATCAATGACCTTTGACCTTGGCATTTTTGGATGTACAATATGTCATTTAGGATTAATGGTCAAGGTCCCAGGTCTGTAGGACTTACGGCTTGGAAGAAAAAAATTGTTCCGGAAACTCTAAATCTTTCAGGGGAAATAACTCAAAAAAAACATACCGCATGATGTGGAAAAAAAATGTCCTAAAGTTAAATCTTGACATTCTGAACATTTTCCCATTACAATTCTTCAGCTATCTTTTACGGTTTTTAAGATAAACGGATAAAAAGGTTTTTGGACCGGGGGAGATAACTCCGTAAGTAGAAATAGGCCAGCATCCAAGTTGTGATTTTTTTCGAGCGGTTAACTTTCCGATCAATAATAACTTATAAGCGAAGTTATATGTTGCATAGTTTTGTGGGCGCGAGCCGGCAGAAGAAAAAGAATAATAATAATAATTAAAAAGACAATTCTTCAGAGAAGAATTGCAAGGTCTTTCACAAGCCTACTAAGCACAAATATTACTCATTCAACCACCTTTCTTGCATTCAACTTTGACAATTACAGCCGATGATGAGAACGTTTTAAACAGTATTTTGAATTAACCTTTATAATATGAAATACAATAGTCATGAGAATTTTTAATTTGTCCAATGATATGTTCCCGGGATATGATAGTATACCATTATCGGAGACATTTAAATACGTGCGTTTTATATGTCTCTGCAAGTATCGTGGTACTTAATTAATGACTTGGTATTCAAATCAAAGCAGTAAAGGCAACAGCTTATTGTACTCTGATCAGATCATCGATCGAATATTTATCCATTGTATGGGACCAACATCGGTCTACCACCATCAAAAAACTAGAACAGGTCCGACGCTTTGTCTACAACCAATATACTGATAATTCACAAGGATGCGTTACTCTCTTCAAAAACGAGAAAAATGAAGACACACATACAGATGAACAACACGGACCCAATAAAAACCATGGGTGAGATCAGGTATACCGGTAGAGTAAGCATCTCCTGCTTCTTATTAGACACCCGCCGAATTGAACATGTCAAATCCTGTAGTAAAGTCAAATCCGATAGAGAAAAAACAAACTTTAGTTGCAGAGGGAAAGATCTGTTGTCATCTGGGAAACAGATATCCCATAGCGGATGTCGACTGTAAAACTTCTGTAGTGATGACTTAAGTTTTTGGTAACGTACCCTTGTTTAAGTAGTCTATTTGTAAGCAACTGAGCTTTATCAAGGAAGTCACTGTAACGACCACAAGCCCTCGAGTAGCGAATGAGTTGTGAGATGTTAATTCCATATGCTGGTGCTTTTGGAATGTTGCTACAAAGAAAAGGGAAGTTGGCTATTGGAAGAGTGAAGTCATCGCGTTTGTCATAAAGGCTAGTTTGTGATGTACCTCTGTTGTCAATTTAAAATTGTTTAAGTATGGATCCGTCTCGCAGCCATCCGAACTGGATACAATGTGGACCTGACAGATGCAATTTGAAAGGAGACCACCCAAAAAGTATTGTGACCAAGTTTTGTTCCAATTTGCCCTGTAGATTTTTTAGAACAATTTGAGAAGTCTTTAAATGAAGTTTACTACCGACGGACGGACAGATAAAAGATGGACGGCAAGTGACGGCAAAAGTTCAGCCTAGCATAGCAGCTGAAAATGTAATATTAGCTGTAGCTAGGCAATAAAAAATGCGAAGTTCGTAATTGTTTTATTAACCACTAACAATTGACTCGTATTGAATTTTCAAGTCAGGAAAGTGTGACATGAACGAGTATTTCGTATGATTCCATCTTGTTCGTAGCGTCAAAATCTACCTAGAAATAAATTTTCGTTGAAATCGGACAATGTTGAAAATTTGACGTATTTTGGCGGCCATCTTGGAAATGGCGGCCATTTTGAAAAAAAAATTCGTAGCCTGCACTCCGCGTTATGGTAATCTAACTTCCTACCAAGTTTCATTTAATTACATCAAACCGTTCTCTCAAAATAGTCCGGACAAGAATGTGTGGAAGAACAATAATAACAAAAAATAACAAAGAATAAGAAAAAGAAGAATCAGAACAATAACAATATGTCACCCCGACATTCGTCTGGGGCGACATAATAAGAAACGGTGCAAACACAAGAAGTCGCCAAACTTGTTTGGGCGACTTAACTAGGAATCCTATGTTTGGATACATTTATCTCCTACACATCCCATGGACACAGGAGATGGCTTTTTATTTGAGTTCAGCACAAGCTTGACAACCTATGTGTGAATTATCGTTCAATTTAGAGCACTTTTAATTCCAGCCTTTTTTCTGTGTCCGTGGCAACGACGGCCATTTTGAAAATTTTTGGCCCCAAAATGTGTTCTATTTGTATACATCCTTCCTGTGAAGTTTCATTCAATTTGGAGCACTCTTAATTTTCCCGCCTGCCTTTATTCCCTTTCAACGGCAGCCATTTTTGGCCCAAAAATGATTTGTACTGTTTGTATACATCCTTCCTGTGAAGTTTTGTTCAATTTAGAGCACTCTTAATTTTCCAGCCTTTTTTCTGTTTCCATGGCAACGGCGGCCATTTTGAAATTTGAAATTATTTTACCCAAAAATGTGTTCTATATACTATTTGTATACATCCTTTCCGTGAAAAATGATTTCTACTATTTTAAAAATTGAAACACCCAAGTGCACCCCGTGTGATGGGTATTCATCCTGTGAAGATTCATAAAGATCAGACAAATATTCTCTGAGAAAACTTTCGGACAAATTAAGTTGCGAATTCAGCGAGAATACGAAAAAAAAAGAAACGGTAGTAAAACAGTTAGTCTCCTGAAACTTTGTTTGGGAGACTTAACAATAACAAAAAATAGGAAAAAGTAACAGAACAATAACAATATGTCGTCCAAGACGTAATGTGGCCCAGACTACGACACAATTATACTTTGTGCAAAATTGTATCAACATCCTGTGGTGATAAAAGTTATCTTCATGGGAAAAAAGATGTCTAGTGAAGCAACTAGTATTTCACTGTTTAAAATTTCAGATGAATAACTTCCTGAAAGTTTCTTTTTTGCAGTATCAAATAAAAATATCAGGACAATGTGATGTTACAGCCTTTTTGTATTAGGTTTTATAGATTGTATGTGATCGAGTAATATAGGCTACTGTAATAATACTGTACTAGGTATTTTATAAATGAACAAAACAGCTATACTTGCTAAAGATTTATTGTTAGCATTCTTAAAATCAAATATTACATTAAATTAAGTTCAAAGTTGACTTCTTTTGTACTTTAATAAATGTTTAAAACAAAAACTAAACTAAAATACAAGTAAGCGATAATGACCCACAAAGAAAACTGACAATGGATACAACACAAGTTTGTAAGGTTCCTGAATCACTCACATTTCATAATATCAAGGGGAAGAAGGGGGGGGGGGGGGGCAGGAGGGTTTTTATTAACAAGGTAAAATCTTAAATTTTACCCAAAACAGTTAAGAACCAAGTAAAAATGCACAACCCACTTTGTAATAAAAAGGTCTTCCACCCTCCTCATTATCAGCAAACTGTGTTTTTAATTTCCCTTTAATAGTTATGGGACCGATCATTTAACTTGAAAGAGGGTATGTTTTTTTATTCTGGGTAAAAATCTTTTTTCGTGCTTGTCCCAAATAATTATATTTAATTGAATCCACAAAATAATTTTAATTAGCATTATTTTTGGGGGGAGAAAGTCTGCTTCAGAATTTTTTTCATCATTGTGCAGCCAATTTTTTGTACATTAAATCAGGTTCAAAATATTTTTGGAAAACAATAGGCCCACCATCCTTTCAAGTTAAATTGTTAGTTAATAACACAAAGTAAAAATTTTAGAGAAGAGAAAACACCACTTAATGGTCTATAAAAAAGTAAACGGATTTATTTTAGTAAAAACATTTAATTTAAAAACCAAATGAAAATTCCCAAAACACATTAAAAGAAAAGTCTCCTCACATCAATGTTAAAACGTAACACATGCAAGTGTTATATGCTTCGGTGTATTGATTCAAAGTTGCTGTTGCACTAGTAGTTCTGCATCGAGTGCAAACCAGCTGCTCACCTTTTTAAGAGCCCATTTAGATCAGTGTGCAGAAGTTTGTTTTAAAAATGACAATGCTGTTTTGAAGCAGATGTTTGAATGCGTTCTCACATGGTCCTGTGTCCGACCAAGTTTTCTAAGTTTTGCAATTGACCTCGGGAATAGGTTCTCATAGGATCCACATAAACTGTTCCTAGTTGGTGACCATTTGGATGCGGCCACATTATAAAGGGGTTCGCCTGAATACTTTTGCTACCAAGCTTGGTTCTAATATTTGCAACACCTTTGACTAGTCGTATCATTCGTATGTTAAATTAAGTTCCTCGGTTACGACCATCTTGGGTTAAGTGCATCAACCAGGCATTATTGTGACGAAGTTATGGTCCCACTTGCTCTGTTGTTTCAGAGTTCTTTGAAGTTAAGCGATAGACGGATGGACGGACGGAAAGTGATGGCAAAATCTGTCCCTGACTATAGTTAGATGAATTAAAAATTACCAATATTGACTCTTATATTGTATAACACCTACAACAATTTGTTGAACTTTCATGAAAAAAAAATCATACGGTAAACAATTTAACAATTTAAACATATATCTTAAATTATTTAAGTCAAATTAAGCGAACTCATTAAACTTTAACTGATGATAAAAGGGTGAAAATTCTTCTAAGTATTCGTCTGAAGACCCATAATAAGAGATAAAATGTAACTTTACATGTTGAACATATGTAATAAAACTTAATTTCTCAAATATTTGTGAAACGCTAAAATTTGAGGATAAAATGGCAAGGATATTTTTATATTTTTTTTTGTGGAAACTTCAACAGTAAGAGATAAAATGCAACTAACTTTTTTTTTACATCATTCTTATGTTAAAGGGATGACGTCAATCGTTCGATAGCCATTAGTGTCCGATAGTCAATAGTCCGATAGTTACTGGTCCGACATTCTATCCAATTACCTAAAAAAAAAAAAAACAACCGAAAAACAGAATAATGCACTGTATCTGAAAATACGATGAAAAACAGGAAATGGCATCGGTTTGCAAAAGTCGGGTAATCAAGAGTTTTTTTAACCGCGTAATCAAGTTTGATTTGAATCAAATGTCCATGAACCAGACATATTAAGTGTCCATTACTTAATACTCTGTTCCATAGGGCGAAATTTTTAAATTTTCATCCTAATACAACAAGTCCGACATTTTCAATATATAAATCATTATAGTGAGGTAAGAGAGAACCGAACCGTCAGTCTAGAACGAACAATCCAAGGACGATGGCAATATCGGAAAAACCAAAGAAACAGACATAAACATGACAACGGCACAGAAAAGAAAAATAAAGACCCACACATATATAAAAATGAACACGGACCCAATAAAAAAGCATTGGCGAGATCAGGTACATCGGTAACCTGGTTGACAGGATTTTAATTTCATCTAATACCCTACCTGGTACTACAAAATGCCCAGCTTTGAAGTAAACTTTTAGAAATAATTTCTACAGACCATTTTTTCAGAAATTTTATATCCATTTTCGTTCACCGATAGCTTTATCCTTAATGTACTTTTTTAAAATCAGAATACGATTTCCTTTCTTAAATATCACAATACCGAAGTTAACTTGAATTATCAAACGAACTATCAATTTATGTATATTTCAGTTGAATTCAATTTAAAGTTTGAGATGTATGGAATCTTGACTTCGATTGAGTTACCTTTTTGTCCAAAATATCAGGATTCTTCCTTTATTTAACATTTATTTTCGATTCTTATGAAATTTTGATATACTGTTGAATTGTATCAGAGGAAGAACCCTATTGATTTAGGAGAAGGTATAGGTAAAAATTCAAGGTCACAGTCGCCGATTTCAGATGGAAAATATCAAAATGGTTGACATGGTCCTGCAAAGAGTAAAATTACATAACTTGTCAACCCTCAATCCTATGGAGATGGATCGCTTTACCCAGTCTTACTCATATTGTGTTTGTGTTTTACCGTGTTTTGATATTTCTGGTATCTGTACATTTAAAAGATATTTTGGTTCGAATGTATTTTCATCTTGCTTCATGACAATACTTATAGTTATGATAGGAATCCTAAATATCTGCAGGGTATTAGAAATTATGTTTGCCAAATGACTTTGTATGTAGCAATTTCATGTGCATTACCAGGTGCGGATCTAGACAATTTGAAAAGGGGGGATTCTAATAAGAATTGAAAGGAAATTTGGCCGAGCGGAGCTAGGCGCAAAAATTGTTAGGGTATTTACTTAGTAAAACACCATGATATTCATAAAAAAAATACATGTTTGTCCAGGAAAAAAGGGGGTTCCAACCCACGGAACCCCCCCCCCCCCTTGGATCCGCCAATGTTTACCCTCAATGTTCATGTCAGTAACAAGTACGAAGTGTCGACTATCTGTCGGTACGATTTGTACAACTAAAGAAAGATTCGGTTAGTACCTAGCCTACCAACCTGGGCACGGGTTTTAGTTTGTACTGAACCAAATAAGTAAACAAATAAAATGCAAAAATGGGGTATGAACGGAACATCAAAGTTCTAATATTTTTACATGAAAGTTGTACAAAAAATGAGATTCCTTAAATGGATCATATGCACTAAAGTCTGTTTCACTACTTTTAGATAATGGAAATTTTACAATTTATCTTTCATTTGAACATTAATTTCTGTAAGTTTTGCATGTAGATCAAGAATGACCATAACTGAAAAATGACACTGTTACAAGTAAAAATGTGAAAAGACCGCTGTGTACATGTGAATTTTCCTTGTTGGATTTATCTACATTGTATTTTGAGGGCAAACAGGCGGGCAAATCTAATCGATAGGCAATATATATATTTGGTTAATACTGGATCACCTGTCGACCAGTAAAAGGTGACACTACCCGTGTCAGATAAGTCCATTGTCGGTGACAATTAATCGCGCGCAGTAAATATTTTCCATTTAAACATAAGAGATTTTTTAAAAAGTTGTTTTTCCTCAAAAGTATACGACTTGTTAATAAGAATTACCAAAGTTAGAAGTGTACTGTATTTTTACATGGTCATGCAGGATTTTAAAGCCTAAATATACAGCAATGCAGTCTGGAGAATGCAAAATCCATTATCTAAGGGAAGTGAAACAGATTTTAGTCAACTTCTCTTCATCCTTGGAAGATGGAGGCAAGTTTCAAATTATCTCCATTTCACAAAAACATTAGTATGATTGTTATAAATATTAACGATCATATAATGTGAAAATTAAGAAAATATTTAATTGAAGAAATAAAATCGCAAATAAACAGAAATGATGGGGATTTTGCCAAAGGAAAAGTATCCGTATGACCTGTTTTTGGCCCTAAAATTATGAATTTTGAAATATTAATAATCTATATTTTAAATTCTATATGACGTTTCTCAAACGGTTTGTTTTCTTTCAATTTTGTATTTTTAATTGTTTTCAAGTGCACATATTTGACAAATATTTCCTATTTATATGTATTTTTTCAGTTCTCTTAGAAGATTTAATTGATGGAACGGCAATTATTTGCTTTTACCTAGTAGTGCTAGACTTAAAAATTGTTTATTTGTCTTATTAGAATCGAAATATTCCATGGGAGCTTGAATATATGTCGATATTTTACCCCTCGATGTCGCTCAGGGTAAAAAATATTTGATAGAAAAGTCCAAACCATAATAAAGTAAGTATATATTCAAGCTCCTAGGAATTATTTAATTATCACCTCTTAAAATTCCCAAAATATTGAAAATCTCACTATTGGTGGAATTTTATACAATTTTCCTTAAAATTAGAAATGGCCATATTCATGTTCATTCACAGTAATTACATATGTAACTAACAAGTATACATAACATACTTAAAGATTTGGTTTAACATGCATGTGGCCATTACTATCAGGGCCAAAAAGTAAAAACTGGGTAAAATAATTTTTAACAAAATTTGTTGTAGTCCCGTTTTCAGACTAAGTTTGAGCCACTGCAACATCATGTTAAGGATATGTTTTCACCAAAAAAAAAATCAAAGAATGAGTGAATCAACGGAATATGACATTCAACATTGTAAAAAGAGTGCTTCATCTCTAATGTTTCATTAATTTTTGGGGCCAAAGCAAACTATACCAAACCTACTCCTTTAAAAACCAATACACATCGTATTCAAAGTTTTGTTTAGTGAATATGAAAATGATAATCTAGTCTTTTTTTGTTTTCTTCTTTGGTCCTTGTTGATTAAGCGAGCACTAGGGTGATCTTTGAGATGAACCGTGTGGTTGTTCTTGTGCCTCTTGTTGCTGTTCTTGTATCTAAAAATACAAATATAGTAAAACCATTGAAGCAGTGCTCATTGTATGTTTTAGGAAATAATTGATTTTAATACGTTAAATTGTTAAGTTCTAGATAGGATTGACAATCCAATATAGCTTAGACATAAACTCGTTCAATTGTCATTAAAAGCAGTTGTATATTGAATGTACAATTGATGGACTTTATGTGCTGTGCTGTGCAGTGTGTAATGACTTCAATGTAAAGATTTTTCAGTTTGAAGTGTATTCATGCTTCCGAATGAGGTACGAGATATTTCAGACAAAAGTTAGAGGGATTTGGTATATTGAGACTGCAGGGGATATCTTCAAATTTCGAAGGGATATTTTAGTGCAAAACAAGGATGTATATTTAGATAAATATACGTCCTTGTGCAAAATTACTGGGATATTTGGACCTATTAAATTATGTTCAGAAGTGGTCTTTTGGTTGGATTTCCTAAAAATCCAACTGATTCTGAGTATCTATAATAATGCATATATCCATCCATTGTTTACCAGGTTTTTCATATAACTAACTGGGTTTCTGATTGTTGTTTGTTATGTCTTGTCGATTTTGTTCAGGGTTAAATAAAACAATGTTCCGATTCCTGTACATACTTGACAAGTTGATATGAAGATCTATTTTGTGGTCATACTGATGAATTTGATCTGTATTCACTTTCCCAGGTTCATTGTAAAGTATGTATTTGTAATTATCACGACATGTTCGATGTTAAAACAGTTTCACGATGGAGATGTATCTTACAGTACAAATTGGAATTATAATTTATACTGGGACTAATTGGAATTCAGAGGACTAGGTTGCACAAAAGTTAAGTTTTAATTAGCTTTGTGCAACAGAGTCCTGCTGATTTGTACAGGATTTTATCCAGTATAAATTGGAATTACAATTTCTCCTATAGGAGAAGTTGAGATATCCTTATTTATATTTTAGGAATAAAAGTCATTTTGGAGGAGTTTATCGGTGTGTAAACGCGGCCGACTTAAACACAAACTAAATAAAGTCCGAAATGTAAAGTTTGTGAGTGAAAGGCCGCGTTTACACATCCATAAACTCCTCCAAAATTACTTTATTTCTTATAATTCCATTTTTTTCACTTGAAACAATAGTGTGTCTCAGTTTGACGTCATCATTTACTGCACTATTTTGTCTCGGAGCGTACTAATCGACAAGAAGCGTTTATCGGAAGATAACTTCTTTGTTTTCAATGAAGTTGACCAATGAAATTGGGTGTTATAAAAGCAATTGGAATTATACTAGTATGATTCTGGAAAATTCCCTGCTCTGCCATATGTAAGAGTTCCACCAATTATAACAACAAATGAACAGTTATATTATAATTGTCATTAGGCATTCTATTGTTTTAGTATTCATAAATCAAAATGCTGTGAAATACATTCTTCTCATAACAAAATCAAAAAACATTTTTCAGCTTTGAATGTCATGTCAGTAATATCCAGAATCCTCCTACACAAAATATCCAGTGTTATTCTGGATCATACTAGAAAATCAGTAGGATTTAGAATCCTACTACTATAAATCAGGATCTTAATTTCCCCTAGGAGAAATTGGAATTCCAAATTACATCCAGTACAAATCAGAATTCTACTTTGTCCCGACCGAAATTAGAATTCCAATTTGTACAACGATTCTGGATCCTACTGGATTCCAATTTGTACTGTAACATGTACAGGATTAGACATTGTATACTCACTGTTTTAATTTCTGTTGGCGTTCTTGTTCCCTTAACAAATTTCTCTTGAAAATCTCTATTTGGAAATATTTTTTCCAAATCTGTTTCAGATATCTTAAAGCATTTGTCGTCAATTAATATTGAAAGGTCATCTCTGAAAAAATAAGGATAAATATTAATGTCGTGTGCCATTAATTTATTTTGAAACATGAAATATGTAAATTAATATTCGTATTGGGAGACATTGTGTGCATGTTTCATTGATTTAGTTTTTGGTGCCGTTATAAGTATAACTGAGTATTTACTTAGTATTTAGTCACAACTGTTTTCCTAAAGGTCCCCCCCTTACCCCTAGCAATGAAATGGTTGTTCTTGCTTAAAATAAGTCAGTTTCAGTTCTCACATCTTCTCTAGCCAAGGAGCTAAGGGCAACGAAGGGGCAGTTCTCTATGAACAAGGAAATTTAACATTAGGGCATCCTCGCTAGGCAAGGGTCCGATCCACTACGTTATGTTCTCAATTCCGCGAAATCGAAAAAAATACACCAATTTCTGCCCAGTTCTAGTCACCATATTTCAATTTCTTGAATTTTTGCAATTTCTATGAAGACGTGTTTTACAAAACGCTTTTGAAGAATGCTTAGATTTTGTTCAAACTCTGCTTTGATCCAATTACTGACAATTATTCACCATTTTCACGTTTTGTTCCGGGTTTTTGTCAAGTTCAAGTGTTCAGTCACGGAAATAGTAAAGTGATCGTTGGAACTTGAAATGACCAGCCAATGAACAGAAAAGGTCTACGTTGTCAATGAGTCGCCCCTAGATCTTGAAAAGCATGTATTTAATTTCAAAAACTATTTGCAAAAAACAGAATGAAAAATTGATGCTTTGTGTGGAAATCAACCGCAAGGTAAACTCAGGAATGGCAAATGAGAAATTGTTCCATTTTAACTCCATACAACCCTTTGAATCGGCTGTATGCGCTTTTATTAAACAATTAGAACGGAAATAGAATCCGCACCGGTCAGATACTAACTAAATTTTATTGCAGTTCATATATTTGATTTAACCTGAGACAGGTCTCTGATTTAACTGTGTTCTATATTGTTGTTTTTGCAATCCAATATGGATGTAATTTGCAAATAAAATATACATACTATTGCAAGGGCTTTTATTGGTCGAGTGGTGATCCGGCATGTGATACGGATTTACAATTCATCATATTTTAGCAGAGAACTACTTAATTACAAAAATACTATAAAAAATTGAAATCGGGGGAAAATGCATGTATTTTGTGAAGAAAATTTCAAAATGGGCGGAATGGAGTGGAGGTGATTGGAATAAAATTCAAACACATAAAAGAAAAAGGTTTGCTAGATTTGTTTAACTGATCCTCACAAAAAATTCACCCTAAACAAATATGAATCCCCCTCCAAAAAATTACCCTCCCCAAAATTTTGTTTCAATTGCTTTCAAATAGGTCAAAATAAAAAAAAAAAGTTTTGGGAAAAGGGCATGCAATATCAAAGCCCAGGAACTGAGGGTGTGAGATAAAGGGTAAACCATACAATAAATTAGTCCATAATTGGGCATAAAGTTGCAAATAAATAAATTGAAATTGATACGTCATCGTGTGAATACGGAATGAACGTCATGCATTGTTTCATATCTTCAAAACGTCTGTACGTGAAATCTTGGACTAATATAACATATTTTTGTCCCAGGTGAAGTACTAAATTTGTTTTTCTTAATCATTTTACCGTCATTTCATCCATATAGTGTTATGTTTTTTTTTCTTTATTTTTTTTCCTTATAAAGCTATAACTATTTTATTTCAACATTACTTGCATGGTTTTTACATTTATAAATATTTATCAAAGTCGTCTTTTTAAGGAGACAGATAAAAGCCGATTCCAGATTGTTTCTGAATCCTAATTTACTGTCGAAAGCCATGAAATGGCTGGAGAGTTGTTAAAATGACAAGAAAAAAGAATCAGAAATCACGCGAGGCTTTAAGCCTATTAACAGCTCTGGGAGATGATTTTCGTGCTTCCGATAAAATAAAGTTCCTTTCAAAATCGTAAACATTGTATTTAAGTTGGGAACCGATCATTTAACATGAAAAAAGGGGGGGGGGTATGTTTCTTTTTCTGGACAATTTATTTTTTTCACGTGTATCAACAAAATATTTTTTTTTTCAAAATTAACATTTTTGGGAAGAAAGCCTCCGTCAGACATTTTTTTTCATCATTTTGGCAGCCAAAATATTTTTTTCAGATAAAATCGGCTCCAGATTATTTTTTTCCACAGCCCCCCTTCAAGTTAAATGGTCGGTCCCTTATATTTCTCCATTTTTCTTGAGTTGTATACGGTGTTCAAATAAATTGAAAACCACATGTTTATCAAATTACTCAATTTTTTATATTGCGTCTCAAACTTGCAAACGTATGCAGCAGTTCTTTGGATGACTACGAAATTTTGCCACGTTTAGATTTTCAGAGCTTTCGAGTTTGTATATGTGTTATGTAAATAGAAATAGAAATGTTTAAAGTAAAACGTCTTTATTTTTTACTATTTTTCAAAATGGTAATTAATAATCTTTATTGCAAAATTAGATCCCTTGGGGGTCAAAGCAATACAAAACATATACAACATACAATGAACATACGGCGTCACAGCGGATGTTTCAGAGGTACATACTGCCGGTGAAAAAGGCAGTGGCGGAGTTCGGGTCGGGCCCTGCCCTCTAACGCATTACAATTTTTAAAATTCCAGGGTTTTTTTGAAAAATTGGGTTCCCACCCGTATGGAAAAATTTTTGGTTCGGGTCCCCCTTAGCAGAAAGTCTGGATCCGCCCAGCACTAAAGGGTTGAGTTTGGATTTATAATGATAAATCAGAGACATATAATTATATGTCTCTGGATAAATTATAATGTTAATACTTTGTAAAGGTCCATGATCAAATAGTTTTATTGGACAAATTTCTATTTCTTGTTCCGTGTCAGTGTAAATATTTCACTTGCATCTATGGCATGCGCGCGCATGTGAAGAACGATTGAGGAGATGGGCAACTTGTTGTAATATCATGAAAGTCAATATTATTATTTAAATGTTCATAACAGGACTTCTACACTTTGATGACAAGTTTGTCACTTGTGTTTTTCATGAAGTGGATGAAGTTCGAAGCTTCAAAATGTTTTCTACGTGAGTTTTAATATGAACTAGGCCTATATGCCGCCATTTTACACTATTCACAGAGATCGTTAACGTCAAATGGGTCTAAACATTCTAGTTCTGGAAAAGTCAGAATTCAATAACGCTATTGAATTTGGTAACTGTCCATATCCAGGCGTCAATAAATATAATTACTCACTGCAGAAATGAAACACCTTGTATCATACCAGAGAAGTTCTCCTCTTCTTCTTGCATCTGAAAATAAAGAGTTGATGTAAAATCTTAGTTACCCTAGCTCTCGGCCCTAGCTATTTGTATGTACATATACGTCGGGAAAAGTGAACAGATCAGTATTGTTTAACTGTTTAATTTGTTGGTTTATTTCATTTATTACTAAAAAAGCATTGCATGTCAATTTTAGACAGTATATTTTCAGTAATGTGCGTTATTTGATTTGCATATATAGTGTTTTTTGTCTTTTCTGTCAGAGGTCAGTGTGTTGGTGGGACAACTCCTCGATCAGTTAATGAAAATCTATGCAACGTACTTGACAGATTATGTTCAGTTTAGTCGATATTGCTAGTGTGCACATTTTGTTAAATATATATACAGTAACATAATTTTTACACGACCCCAAAAATTTTGCGGCTGTATTATGGACAGCATAACTTTGGTTCTAGTGTACGAATAATTTTCACATTTTAGTATGACCAATGTTTCTTGGCACATTCTTAAGGCCGGGTTTTAATTTCGTGTTCCTTCCCCCACCTGGTAATTAAGAAATAGGGTTCAAAAACGGTTTTAGTACATGTATGATGTTTCTTGGCACATTCTTGAGTAGTTTTTTATACCCCCCGTTAATAAAGTTTGGGGGGTATATACATTGTAGGAATCGTGCTGCCTGTCTGTCTGCCTGTCCGTCCGTCCGTCTGTCCACACTTCTTGTAACTGCGCAACTCCTCTTAAACCACTGGAAGGATTTTGATGAACCTTTACACAAAGGAAGGACACTATATGGAGATGTGCATGAAGGAATATATTTATTGTCTGAAACCAGAAAGGGGAGATAATCCGACTTTCACCGTTTGTTGATTCCCTATACTGTATATATATTTATGGGTTTCCTCTTAAGCGCAACTCCTCTTAAACCACTTGAAGGATTTTGATGAAACTTTACACAAAGGAAGGACACAATATGGAGATGTGCATGAAGGAATATAATTATTGTCCAAAACCAGAAAGAGGAGATAATTGGACTTTACTTTTCTTTGATTCCCCATGTATGGGTTACCTCGTTAGTGCAATTCCTCTTAAAGCACTGGAAGGAATTGACTGAAACTTTACACAAAGCAAGAACACTATATGGAGATTGGCATGAAGGAATATAATTGTCATAAACCAGGAAGGGGAGATAATTCGCTTTTGAGTTTTCATTGATTCCCTATGTATGGGTTAGGCGAAAAAGAAAAATATGTGTGTTAAACTGTGTTTACTGTAGTCTGCTGAAAAAAATTAGGGTCGGTAGGTCGGGAATCTTTTTTTTTTTTTTTTTTCAGGCATCGTCAACAAAATCCGGAAAAATTTTGGGTCATTCCCTAGTTCGTTCTGGAATTAATCCTACAAACCGGAAGTCCCGCCATTTGCATTGTGCTTTCTAAGAAACTTGGCATATTTCAGTGATTTTTATATGACCGCAAAAAATTTTGAGGTCGTATATTGGTATGATACTGGCGGCGTCGTCGGCGTCGGTGTCTGTGGACACTTCGTTTTGGTGCGATAACTAAAGTTCTAGTTGAGCAATCCTTATGAAATTTTAATACAATTTTCCTTGGCACAAAAGGAAGGCTGGGATTGGTTTTGGGTATACTGGCCCCGCCCGTTTTTAAGAAAAGGGCCAAAAAGGGCCAACTTGGGCGTTTTCGTATATTGGGCTGTAGAATACCATATTTATCGGATTTTGATGGGGTTTCTTTCATTGTACTCCTGAGAAAATTTCCAATCTGTAATCTGTCAACGGATTTCATGTTGCATGTACCGTTCATGAAATAAATGGGCTCCAAAGGGGGGTAATCTCCAAAATTTTATTTTTCTTATTTTTAGTCGGATTTTAATGCAGTTTTTTGCAATGGATTTCTTATGTAAAGCTAACTAGCACAGCACCATCAAATTTTTGATAACTTTTTCCTTTCCGAGTAATTAGGTTCCAAAGGGGGCCAAAATTGCAAATGTACAGATTTCTTAAAATTTTTATTTTTTATCGGATTTTGATGGGATTTTTTTCTTTGAATTCCTTTTATTGTAAGCTTTCAGTAGTATGCTAACAGATTTGGCATATCTCTTACCGTTTCCGAGCTATAAGGGGTCAAAGGGGCCAAAATTGCTAATTTTCAAAATATCTGAATATGTAAAATATTTATTTTATTTTATTTTATTTTATTTTAGTATACTACATCTGATCAAAACCAAACTTGGTCAAGTGCTTGCTTATCATCCAATTCAAAAGCCTATTGATTTCCAGGATGGTAGCACCAAGATCAAGGTCACAGTTGCTAAAAATAGAC
>MJUU01014633.1:561-23962 GCA_002080025.1 Modiolus philippinarum | reverse complement strand
AAAATTTCAATAAAATTTTGGTTTCCCAACGATTACTTGAGTATTCTGCATCTGATCAAAACCAAACTTGGTCACTTGCTTACTTATCACAATAGACATAATCCCATAGATTTTAGCGTTGATACCACCAAGGTCAAGGTCACAGTTGCTAAAAATAGATTAGTATTACATATAAGACTGTTTCTCAGATTATTTGTTGGAACTACACATTATATCAAAACCAAACCAGTTCCAGTGCCTATTTATCACAGGAGAAAGATCCTTTCTAATAATATTTGATAAATATATATTGTGTATAGTTATGCCTTTAATAATTTATGGGTTTCGATTGCAAGGAGGCGGGGGCATCCGTGTCCCATGGACACATTCTTCCATTTTTTTTACTTCAGATTCCTCTTTCATGTAAGCTTTCAGTAGTTTGTCAGCACTTTTTGTGTATCTCTTTCAGTTTTTATACCTTTATGGGGTTAAAAGGGCTAATTTTTATGTTCCCTAGGCCTACTTTGTGTCCAGCTAATTACTGTGTCTAGCTCCCTATTATGCTCATCTAATTATGATATTATGCTCTTTACTGTGTCCACATTCACTTTAAAAGACACTTGTTCAAATTTCAGTTGTCGACATGCTGCGGTCGTATCATGCTGCACTCGGCGTAGCCCTTTATTATCTTTATTATGTATTTGAATGTCTTGTACTGTGTCCACACCTGTATTGTGTCCTCACCAACTTAATTTTGCACTTACCATATCGATTCAGGGTTCAATGAGCGGGGGGTATATTTGGCTGCCATTCGGCGACAGCTTTTGTTTAAATTTTGGCCTGAGCTCAGTTTTCCTAGTCTTATTTGTACTTTGAATGTTTGAAGTCAATTTCTATTGATACGTAAATCTCAGTTTAATATGAATTTTATTTTATTATAGTGTCGTACAAACATTTGGAGTTTGTGGTTATCAATTAGGACTCGTTTCTTGAATAGAAGACCTCATGAAATGGTGGTAAAAAAGCCTCGATTTGGATTGTCAATACTGCAAAGTAAGTAGTTTCCTCTAAATTATAAAAGTAGATACAAATAAATTTAAGGGTAAAGATTTCCATATATTGTACCAATGTACATGTATATATTCAGTGGATTCCTGTCAATTGCATACCTTATTTTGTCAGGAAAAAATATGCAATTAACAGTAATATTCTAGCTATTAAGTAGTTTTCAATCTTGCAGTAAAAACATGTCAATTGACTTGAAAAGGGCGTGTATAAATTCAGCGACAGTATCGTTTCAGCGACATTTTGTGTAATTCAATATATCATTTCAGCGATGCCTTTTCTGTCTATTGTATGTAAATTCAGCCACATCCAAATTTTAATAACTTATATTGAAGAAATAGAATAAAGCACCAATTACATTTTACATTTAAGCAAATAAATGAAATAAATTTTCAGAAAATAATCATTCGGATAGTACTTGCTGGAGTTAATTGCTTCTCCAATGTACAAGTTTAATATGTCAATGAATGGACCAATATTTTTTCTGCCTGAATAATACTATGAGTCTTAAATAACAAATGACCGAAGGTACTATGAATTTAGTTTCTGCATATGGTCATTTCGATAACTTACGTCTCTTCAGTGCCGATCAAATCAAAACATTTAGAAGTACATATTAAATCAAAATATGTCTAAAAGCTGATCGAGAACGAATTACCAATAGTATTTAAATAGTAAAGCCAAAATCAGCTAAATACAGAGTTATGCAAGAGGAAGATACTCATTAGTTTTTATAAAAATTTTCTTAAATTTAGATATTGAAAGTTTTCAAATGAAATCAGTTTTCTTTCCAGAACTGAAGTACTGGCTACTAGGTTGTTGAATACTACCACTATTAAACTAAAAAGCAGAGACAACGAATTCAAAATGAAGATAGATATGTTATTTATGATAAGAACACTGCGATGTCCTGTGGCTTTGACTGTCACAGGGAAATCAAATGAACACCAGATAGTGGAATGACAGGAACAATATGTTGATACAGATTGTATAATCTCAAAATTCAAGTATTTCCAACTCGTGGAATACAAGGCATGACCTTTTATTTATTATTGTACAATGCACATTTGTCGATTTAACTGAGCAAAGGCATTGTCACTCTTAACAGGTAAATGTCGCTGATTTTATAAAATATAATGTTGCTGAATTCAATATGTATTTTGTTACTGAAATGAAAAAAGTGGGAAATGTCATTGAATTTATCATCTGCGCTTGAAAAATGTCAAAACGATGAGTTAATCATTAAACAAACACAGATTACAATCTGTATTTACAAAATTATTAATTGATTTGGAATTTCATAATTAGATATCATTTTAATTAGTTTTTTTTTTCAGAATTTTCTAAAAAATATACTTTTAATGTTAAATTTCTATCACAAAACATGTCTTGATTTGAAAATGAAACTATTCAATTAACAGGAATTTTCTAACTATTCAGTATGCAATTAAAAGGAATAAATAGAAGCATACAGTAAATGTTTTTCTGCAGCAGAATCCTGCAATTAAGAGAAATACATGTATTCTATTAAGAGGTATGCAATTAAATGGAGTTGACTTCTGCATGTACATGACATGTATATATTCATTAAATCATGTTTGCCATATCTTTAAAATTTTTATATAAACGTCTGTGCAATAGTTCTAAGTTGATTGGAAGTTAATGAAACTAGTTTGATTATAGTCATTGTTAGTTCTGAATACTTACTTCAATAACAGTGTCTGTCATTGAGTTCAGATAAATATGATCCAGGAAGCTCTCTATGGTGACATTTCTTATGACAATCATGTCGTCCACTTTATAAGGCCTCAAAAGTTCTTTTTTGTTTCTCCAGAATTTAACTTTCAAGCTTTTCTGAGCTTGGATATAATCCTGAGTCTGATTGTTTGTCATTTGTAGCACCGACTTTATTCTGATCGAAATGTAGGTGCTATTAAGGGTTTCTTGCATTTCATCCATCTGAAAATGAAAATTACAATATGCACATTAAACTTCTATACCGATTTTACTTGAACAAATTGTGGCATACAATTGATAGATTTTTTATACGACCGCAAAAATTTTGCGGTCGTATATTGGTATGGTGTTGGCGGTGTCTGCGTTGGCGTCGGCGTCTATGGACATCATAACTTTGCTTCTAGTGGATGGATCATTATGAAATTTTAGTACGATGTATCTTTGCACACGCGTTAACAGGTTTTAATTTTGAGTTGATGGCCCACCCCGTTTTAGAAAAAGGGGGCCAAAAAGGGGTGAAATTGGGTGTATTCACATTTTTTACTGTAGAATCTTTGTTAATCATTGGATTTTGATGGGGTTTGTTTCAGTGTGCTCCTTCCGGAAATTTCCAATCTGAAATATGCCAACGGATTTCACGTAGCATGTACCGCTCATGAGATAAATGGGGCCCAACAGGGGCAAATGTAAAAAAAAAAAAAAAATTATATTTAGTCCGATTTTGATGCATTTTTTTTTTCAATGGATTCCTTGTGAAAAATTAATATGGCGCTAAGCTATTAGATTTTTGATAACTTGTTCCCTTTCCCAGCTATGAGGTGCCGAACGGGACCAAAATTGCGAATTTGCAGATTATGTAGAATTTTTGTCCCCCGCCGCACCGCGACGGTGGGACATAGTAATGGTCTGCGTCCGTGTGTCCGTCCGTCTGTCCATCCGTCACACTTTCTTGTGGACGCAACTCCTCAGAAACCATGTATTGGATTATGTTCTAATTTTGTAGGATTGTTAGTCACTGTATGTACTAGATCATATCGCACCGCCATTTTGATTCTTCAATTTTTATAGGATTTTTGGGATTTTGACCATTTTTAGCAATACTATACAACTGGAGATCTTGTGGACGCAACTCCTCGGAAACCGTGTATTGGATTTTGTTCAAATTTTGTAGGATTGTTAGTCACTATATGTACTAGATCATATCGCACCGTCATTTTGATTCAATTTTTATAGGAGTTATGGGACTTTGACGATTTTTAGCAATACTATACAACTGGAGATCTTGTGGACGCAACTCCTCGGAAACTGTGTATTGGATTTTGTAGGATTGTTAGTCACTATGTAACTAGATCATATCGCACCGCCATTTTGATTCGTCAATTTTTATAGGAGTTAAGGGACTTTGACGATTTTTAGCAATACTATACAAATGGAGATCTTGTGGATGCAACTCCTAAAAAACCATTTATTGGTTTTTGTTTAAAATTTGTAGGATTGATATTCACTACAAGTACATTTGTAGGATTGTTATTCACTACAAGTACTATATCATTTCGCACCGCCATTTTCAGACATGAAATTTTGTAGGAGTTGTTGGACTTTGAGCATTTTCGTATGTTTTTCACTATATCTCAAAAACTATTATCACTAGCTTCATTAAATCTAAAAGGAACTTTGTGGGTCATATAATACCAAATTCTTAAGCATTTGAAGATTCAGTACTTCTATGGTTGCCATGGAAACCAAGCAAAAAATTAAAATTTTGATAAAATTATATGTCTTGATTTCAGCAGTATGCATACCTACATTATAAGGGGAACCCCTGCTCAATTTTTTTTGTCCTCTGCCGCAACGCAACGGAGGGACATGGTAATGGTCTGCGTCCGTGCGTCTGTGCATCCGTGCGTCCATGTGTCACATTTTTTGTGGGCGCAACCCCTCAGAAACCACTGGTCAAAATTCATTCAAATTTTACAGGATTGTTAGTGACCATTAGTACTAAATCATATCGCATCGCCATTTTGAAACGTCAAATTTGGTTGGAGTTATGGGACTTTGATTATTTCCACATTGTTATACAATGGGAAATCTTGTGGACGCAACTCCTCAGAAACCACTGGCCAGAATTCATTCAAATTTTATGGGATTGTTAGTCACCATTAGTACTAGATCATATTGCATTGCCATTTTGATTCGTCAAATTTTGTTGGAGTTATATATGGGACTTTGATTATTTCGACATTTTTATACAATGGCAAATCTTGTGGATGCAACTCCTCAGAAACCGCTGGCCAGAATTCATTCATATTTTACAGGATTGTTAGTCACCATTAGTACTAGATCATATCGCATAGCCATTTTGATTTCTAAATTTTCTGAGAGTTATTGGACTTTGATTATTTCCACATTGTTATACAATGGCAAATCTTGTGGACGCAACTCCTAAGAAACTGCTTGTCAATTCATTCTAATTTTAAAGGATTGTTAATCAACTTATGTACAAGATCATATCGCATAGCCATTTTGATTTGTCAAATTTTACAGGAGTTATGGAACTTTATCGACTTAGCGCATGCTACAGCTTAGGAACACTTTTTGGGCGAAACTCCTGGGAAACCACTGAACGGATTCTGCTGAAATTTTGTGTGAACATTTGCCACCATATGTACTTGATCATATTATGCTGCCATTTTGATTGGACAAATTTGACGGGAGTTATGGGACTTTATCGACTTTATGCATACTACAACATAGGAAGACTTTGTGGACACATCTGAAATTTTGCTTGGCTGTTTGCAACCTAATGCAGTTGATCATATCCTGCCGGCATATTGATTCGCAAAATTTTGCATGAGTTATGGGACTTATCGACTTTACTGCGGCGGCGGGGGACATAGCTACGAGTAGCAATCTTGTTATTTTTCATTGGATTTCGATGTTTTTTTTCTTTGGATTCCTCTTATCTAAGCTTTCAGAAGTATGCCAACGGATTTGGCGTAGCTCTTAGGGTTTCTAAGCTACAAGGGGTCGAAGGGGCCAAAAATGCAATTTTTCTAAATATGTCAAATCTTATTTTTCATCGGATTTCGATGGGATTTTTTTCTTTGGATTCCTCTTGATCTAAGCTTTCAGTAGTATATCAACGGATTTTGTGTAGCTCTTACCGTTTCCGAGCTACAAGGGGTCAAAGGGGCAAAAATTGCAATTTTTCTAAATATATCATATCTTTATTTTTCATCAGATTTCGATGTTTTTTTTCATTAAATTTCTATGTTTGTAAAGTTTTAGTTGAAAGTACATATTTTGCATAGCTCTTACGGTTTTTTATCAGTAAGTAATCAAAAGGGTTGATTTTTTCCCTATTTTGTTTCTAGCTAATAACTGTCTAGCTTCTTTTTGTGTCCATCTAATTATTATGTCAAACTCTTTACTGTGTGCACATTCACTTTAAAAATTTCAGTGGTCGACATGGTGCGGTCGTATCATGCTGCGCACGGTGTAGCCCTTTATTTTATAAGATTTGGAATAGGATTAAAAACACATATTCGTAATTGGAAGGAGGAAAATTAAGACGAGGGACCCAAGCGGGTCAAGGGCACAGCCCTGGTAGGGGATTCCAGGGGCTAAGTTGAATAACGACTTTGCAATTTTGAAAAAAGGGGTTATTTTTAGTCCATCTGCTCTCAAATTACCATTTTTGATTGGCCAGAGTTCTGAAATCACACAAAAACATTTGGTTTTGTCAATTTTATATTCAATTAAGTGTTTACATCGGCTTCAATTATGGATCACAATCATTTACGGGTTTAATTAAGAAATAATTCATGGGAGCGTGAATATATGGCGATTTTACCACGGGTTGACCCTTTATGGCAAATATTTTACCCTGAGCATATACGAGTGGTAAGATACAGGCATAAAGGGCCAACCCAGGGTAAAATCAACATATATTCATGCTCCCATGAATTATTTCAATTCTAATATAACATTTACTGGATATAGAAGAGATGAAGTCGTCTATGTATTTCTAGGTGAAACAGCCATTTTGTCAAGTATGACGTTTTCTTCTATAATGCTGCAAAAGCTGTTGTTAAACGGTTTATGACGTTATCAAATGTACCGTCGCTTGTCATGAAAACACCCACAAATATATGCAGATTTTACCTCGGTTATGGAAACAATTAAAGGATGTCCTATTAGAATAAATATTTCATTTTTTTTTGTTGTATTGTCATGTTCCTGAAAAAATGTATACATGTCATAGTGTACACCATTCTTGGGGCTGTTCCAGAAATAATTGTGTGTATGCACTTTGATAAAACTTGATTGGCTATGGGTATATTGTAGACTTCGCTCTGTAGAAATAGAGAAAAAAGATTATGCATGCTGAGCCCTTTTTTAAAAAGTGCCTTCCGATCTGCCCATACAATCAATTCTGGAATAGTCGTTAAGTCACATTTCAATCTGTTGAGCAGTTACAGAGAAAAGCATTTGGGAAATTTTAACAAGTGATAAGGTATTTCTGTTAACATTGTTCTGAATTTTACTATACTGGACATCAGTGAGTTTACAATTATGGATGGGTTAGGAAGGAGGTATGATGGGATATTCCGCTAGAAAACATTTTTATTTTTATTGCAACCTCGACAAAGTATCGATCTTATTTATCACAGGAAGTCGCTCTCATGATTTTCTGTTCATCACATTTGGTGGTGAATTAGAGCGATAAGTAGCCGTGTTTGGTATCATGGCTGCTACTGAGGATCAATGTGCAGATTCATTTGATACATGGGAAAGGCGAGACATATTCTGCATCAACAGTTTGTTGAAAAAATACAAAAGTAATAAATTCCAATTTTCCCGTATTTTGCCATTAGTTAAGTCTCCCAAATGAAGTGTGTGGAGACTTGTAGATTTCGCTCCATTTCTTCTCCTTATTATTATATGGCTCCAGATGTAGTCGACATTGTTTTTGGTCCGTTTCTTTGCTGTTAAGTCTCTCAAATGAAGTTTAGGGAGGCTATTGTTTTTCATCAGTTTTTATCAAACTGTTAAATTTTAGTTTTGTCTTCGTTTGTGATGTTCGTGCTACTGGTTTGTCCTGGTTAATGTTTGAATACTCAATAGACTAACAACAGCTTTTCAAATTTTAACCTTGGTACTGTTTTAGGGTTAGAGAAGTAACACGTACCATGGATTTTTATTGGTTTTGTCTAAGGGTTAGAAAATGGCATTTCCAATCAGCCTCAAATCAGAACTTTCAAAACAATATATACCTCACTGATTGTGTGACAGGTGTCGCTAGTGGAGCAGGACATGCTTACCCTTCCGGAGCACCTGATGTCACTCCCGGTTTTCATTGGAGTTCACACTATGAGTGCCTTAGTTCTTAATGTTATCTTTTTATTTCCGTGCATTGTAGCTGTCTCACGTCCTTGTTTTGTCTTTGTTTTTATCTGTTACCGTTTCTGCCATGTCTTTGGACTTCGATTTTTGTAGTCATCGCTTCCCTTGTTCCTTCGGTATTCTACTGCCGTTGTTTCTTATTATGTCACCCCAAAAGTATTATTTCCACAAGTTTGTGTCTATGAAACTGATGCATCAAGGTCCTTGTGTCCAGCAAATTATAGTGTCTACAATCATTTTAATTTATACTTGTTAAAATTTTACTGGGTGACCTGTTGTGCTTTACCATAGCCCTTTCTTTTTTAAAATCATTTGCTTTTGAAGAAAAACAACTGATGTTGGAACATTGTCAGTATTACCTCATGCAACATGTTTTCATGTCCAATTTCTATTTTTTTCCCTTTTCCTTCATGTAATTGTTAAAACAACCATTGTTAATGTTAATCAAATTATATTGCCTATTGAACTTGAGCTCGAAATTGTAAATAGGCATTTGAACTAAATTTTAATTTTGACTAAATAAATGAATTGATTGAACTTACTTGTTGAATTTCACCCTTAATGGATATCCTTGTTCCAATTGACACAATACCAGCTAGAACTTCTTGAGTGGTTTTTACTTCTGGACATTTCCAACAGTCAACAATTTTGGAATCTGTCTGATCCAACATCATGTCGGCAATTTGTATCATCTGAAAATGGTAGATTCTCATTAAAATATTTAAACACAGGTTTATAATAAACTGAATGATGCTGTTCTTGGGATAGCATCCCAATTTTGATGGCCGTGTGAAGAATAATTGGGTTGGAAGGGGTGCAGGGGAAGGGGGTTTCGGAGTCCGCATTTGAATGTTGGAAAGGAGGGTGGGGGGGATTTGCACACCTACAGTTCCTTCTTAGAAATTTGTAGACACTAGATATATAAGCAAGCATTCGTGTTGATTTGCAGTACAAAGAGGATTCCATTGTCAAATCAGTGCTGAAAGCAGAGCTTCATTCAACTTCTTCTAAACAAAAATTCTTTTTTATTCAATTTCTATAACGATACGTTGAATTTACACCAGTTCTGACCCGTTGGATAAATTTTCATATTCAAAAGTATGTTGAATAATACATCAGCAAATGAATACCGAAGCAAGAACGAGGAAAGGGGAAATTCCAAAACCATAAATCCAAAATCTCGGCAATTCACAGCAACACGAATTGAGACAGTATGACAAAGACAAAACGAATAAACAAAAATGAACTAGAACGCCACAAAACAAAAGCACTAGTAGTGCGAACAAAAACTGAGGTTTCATCAGGTGCTCTCGTGCTATTTCATGTACTAAATGTTCTTATGCGGTTGTTAAGATGCCAAGCTCAAGGTCACAGGTCAAATATTCTTGTACCAATTAAATGGTTTTGCCACAAGGAACGGACATGCAAAATATAAAAAGCCATATTACTTATCATTCAAAAGTGATGTCCAATGTTACAGTTAATTATCCCTCAGCTTAGAGAAAGCGGGGGGATTATGTAATGCAGTCCGTTTGTATGTGTGTAGTGCTCCCTGATATATATAGCTCTGGAACTATAAGAGGTAGAAATTTGAAACTTGGCACCACACTAGAGTATGATCTGCACTAGCGCGCTAGGGTTCGGAGTTTTGTCAAATGCCCTAGGGGCAATTTTTTGGCGAAAACGAATTTTCGCGATATATCCAATAATGGTAGAAATCTCCAAGGCTATTTGGGCTAGAAAGTTGAAACCTGGGAATCAACTTGCATATGATGTGGCATCCTCTAGGGGTCCAAAAAAAAAAACGATTCAGTTAGAACTCCTCTTACACCTGAAGTTGCAGAAGTCCTGGTTTTAAGGGTATAAGTAACACTATAAACGTTGTCTGTGCCGAAGGTTTCGGAATTTTGAAATTCACTCTCGAGCGGAATAATGAGTGAACTTGTATTTCATGTTATCCAGTAATATGTGAAATCTTCTAAAGTATTTATGTTTTGAAGGTGAAACTCTTTGAGTTCCATTATGTTTATCCAATTTGGTAATGATAGCGGACATTTGGTATGACCCCTGGGGGTATGCCCTTAAGGGACCAAGTACTCAGCATATGATTAGACTTTATGTATAATTTTCATTTTGTGGTTTACTTTTTCATGGGGAATTCCAAGATAAGAATTTATAATTTTGGCTTCGGTGCCAAATTTGGTAAATTTCCTGAAAATGTCAAAGACCAATAATGTTTGAAATTCTAACATGAAATCATATAATTAAGGAACTCTTTAATGTCATCAGCTAGTACGAACACTGAAATTTCAAAAATATTCTTATATTGGTAAATTTCCTGAAACTGTGAAAGACCCATTACTTTTTGGAATTTTATCTTAACAACCATATCTTTTTTGGTGCCTTATTTTATCAGTGATCATTTTTAGTAGTCAGATTGCAAAAAACTTTGATTCTTATTTTGGTAAATTTCAAGTCTAAAAGACCTGTTATTTTTTGGAATTCTACCTAGCAACCACATATTTTACCATTCCTAACAGAAATGATCATTTTCAAATAGTCAGATTGCAAAAAAACTTGATTCCTATTGTTGGTCCAAAAAAGGTGAGCGGGGGGGATTGCAATCTCAGATTGACCTTTCCATTTTTTTTAAGTCCATCATATCCCAAGGTCAAGGTCATGAGGTCAAATTGATATCGTAGGAAAGATCTTGCCATAGGAATACACATGCAAAATATGAAAGCCCCGTCACATACCCTTCTCAAATAATTTTATTGACTTTTCAGAGAAAAAAAAATTTGTACTGAAATTTGGATGAAGTTATTTATAACCTATTTTCAGTAAAAATATAAAAAAATAAATTTCGTACTTCTACAACATTATTGAGTAAAGTCGGGTAAGGGGAAACAGTTTTTATGTCCCGCCATGCATGTGGAAGGGGCATATAGTGTTACCCTTGTACGTCCTTCCCTCAATCTGTCTGTCTGTACGTCTGTACGTCCGGTTAAGTTTTGCGTTTAAGTGCATTTCTCAGAAACTGTAAGGTACAGAACAATGATAGTAGACCATTAGGTAGATCTTGGATGGTACTACATAGTTCACTAGGCAGTTTGACACTTGGACCTATATTTCATGCTTGAGTGACTAAGTATGTGTTAATGTCTATTTCTCAACAACTACATGTTATAGGACAATGTTTCAAATTAATGGCCTTGATGAGTACTACCCAAATCATTGACAATTCGGTGGTTTTGACCTACATTTTACACTTCAGTGACTTTGGTTAAGTTTTGCGTTAATGTCCATTTCTCGACAACTACACATTATAGGACAATATTCAAATTAATTTTGACGAGTACTACCCTAATCGTTGACAATTATGTGACTTTTACCTACATTTTACACTTCAGTGACTTTGGTTAAGTGTTGTGTTTAAGTCTATTTTTCAACTACTATGTATTGTAGCATCATGATATTTCACTCTAACATTCAGCTAAAAGAGATCTGACCATTTCAACAACAATTGGGTGACCATGACCTACATTTTATGATTCAATGACTTTGGTTAAATTTTGAATTTCATCACAATTCAGTGGCAGGGATCTAATTTTATGAATGATTGACTGACTTGGGTTAATATGTTGTGATAAATTTATTGGCGGGGCATCCATGTCTTACAGACACATTCTCTATTTTTATGACCTTGGGCTTTCATATTTTTTGGGCCCAGTCATGAAATGGCCGCGCCCTATAGTAATCAGCCTGTCCATCCATCTGTCTGTCTGTCGGCGTTTTCTATGTCGTACCATAACAAGATTCACCGATTTCCATGATATTACTTAAAGTAGGACTTGACTAAAGGAAGCTCCCTTTCGTTTTTGATGAAAATTGGAAAATGATTTTTGGGATAAAACTTTGTTTTTATACGAAAAAGTGCATATTTTGAGAATTAGCTCTGTCGTACGATAACTATCAAGAGTGCTAGTTTATTGTGATTTGACAATAAAACATTGCCTCTGGTACAGAACAAAAACCTGGTATATGCATGTATAGAGCATTTGTAAGTTGAACAATTCAGACTCAGTTTTTATACGCCCGTCTTTGACGGGACGTATTATGGTATACCGGTGTCCGTCCGTCCGTCCATCAACACGTCGTACTCTAACTAGAGAACGCTTTGATCATTTTTCTTGAAACTTTACAGGATTGTTGGGTATAACGGAAGAAAGCTCCCTATCGTTTTATTTTGTCGTCGGATTTTTCGTTGCAGAGTTATGGGACTTTGATTATTTCAAAAATGCTTGAAATTGCGATTTTCGTCCACATGTCATACTCTAACTAGAGAACGCTTTGATCATTTGTCTTGAAACTTTGCAGGATTGTTGGGTATGAGGGAAGAAAGCTCCCTATCGTTTTATTTTGCTGTCAGATTTTTTGTTGCAGAGTTATGGGACTTTGATTATATCAAAAATGCTTGAAATTGCGATTTTCGTCCACATGTCGTACTCTAACTAGAGAACGCTTTAAACATTTTTCTTGAAACTTTGCAGGATTGTTAGGTATGACGGAAGAAAGCTCCCTATTGTTTTATTTTGTCGTCAGGTTTTTTGTTCCAGAGTTATGGGACTTTGATTATTTCAAAAAAGCTTGAAATTGAAATTTTTGTCCACATGTTGTACTCTAACTAGAGAACGCTTTGATGATTTTTCTTGAAACTTTGCAGGATTGTTTGGTATGATGAGAGAAAGCTCTCTATCATTTTATTTTGTTGATGAATTCTTCGTTACAGAGTTATAGGACTTTGATTTTTTTTTTAAAAGTATGAAATTGCAATTTCTGTCTACACATCGATATTCTTTTGTTTTAAGACATCACTACCCCTAAACCAATATACATTTTCGACTGATTAATATCAGATGAAATAATTGATACAGTTGGAGTTTTTAATTTCAAGAATCATTTAATCAGTTTGCTTTAAAGTGGGGACGGGCGTTTCATGCGCTCTTGGCGCAGCTGTTTATTAAGGCTGTAGTTAATTTGTATGTTTGTTATTTTAATAATTTTGGGGTTTTTATCTCACCTGGCCTAAAAGGCCATGTGAGCTTTTGCCATCAGTTTGCGTCTGTCAGTCCATCTACATATTCAAAAATCTGCTCCTATGAAACTGCTGGGCCAATTGTAACCAAACTTGGCCTGAACCATCACCAGGGTATGCAGTTTAAAATTGTGTTCAATTAGTCCGTAGATCAAACAAGATGGCCGCTGTTACTAAAAATAGAACATAGGGATAAATTGCTGTGTTTTTGCAAATACATTTTGTTACTCTAAAACCGTTACAGATATCAAAATCTGACAGGGGTAAAAAGGATCAGCATGGCAAGATCTACCTGCCCTGCAAATTTGAAGAAATTCTGAAACCTGTCTTGGAGTTATTGTCCCTTTTCTGTAAAATTTTCAAAATTTTAACTTTATTAATTTTTTATCAGGACTATAAGAGATGGAAGTCAACTAAACTGCAAAAATGTTCAACATTTTAAGATCTATCCACCCTGAAATTTGAAGATAATCCATAAATCCTTTTAGGAGTTATTGCCCTTTTCACAGAATTGATAATCCATAAATCCATGTAGGAGTTATTGCCCTTTTCACAGAATTTTCACAGTGTTCATATTTTGTCTATCATTTCAAAAACTATAGAAGATAAAGGTTAAGTGTTAATTGATAAAATGTTTGCAATGTTGTGGCGACTTCTAAACTGGTGTCGAAAATTATTGGTTTACCGTCATTTTCAAAATGGCCGCAAAAAAGGCGGGAAAATTCAACATTGTCTGATTTCAATAAGATTTGGTTTCCAAATCGATATTGATGTTGCGACTTCAAAACCTGTGTTGAAAATTATTCGTTGACCACCATTTTTAAAATGGCTGCCAAAAAAGGCGGGAAAATTCAACATTTTCCGATTTCAATGATATTTGTTTTCAAAAAAGGTATTGATGTTGCAACTTCAAAACTGTTGTTAAATTTTAAAATTTTAAAAATGGCAGCCAAAAAAAGGCGGGAAAATTCCACATTGTCCGATTTCAATGAAATTTGGTTTCCAAGTGGATATTGATATTGATGTCGCTAATGCAAAACCAGAGTTTAAATTTGTTTATTGACTGCCAAAAAAATGGCTGCCAAAAAGGTGGGGAAATGCAACATTGTCAGTTTTTAATGAAATTTAGTTTCCAGATAGATATTTATGTCGTAACTAAAGATATGGTGTTAAAAATTGTTGTTTACTGCCATTTACCAAATGATGTCTGTACTTAAAAACTGATGTCAAGTGGTCTTTAGCAAGAAAATTTGTCAAAAAAAGCCCAACTAAGATGCATAGTAAAACATGCCCCTCAGACTTAAAATCAAGTCCAAGTTAATGGTGGTTTTTGCTCTACCAAAACTTGAGAGCCTGAAGTTCAACTGTATAACTTACAATGTTAGCTTGATTGTGGCAAGTGAAACTCAGGTGAGCGATATAGAGTCCAAGGAGACTCTGGTTTTGTTTATTTTATTTTATTTTGTTTATTTTTTCAGTTTTGATAAAGATCATGAAATGGATACAGAATTGATGACAACATTAGTAATGGATCAAGTGGAGAAAATTTTAAAATGGAGCTTGTAATCATTTTTCATGATAGCCAAAATTTTGTGGTCTTGTTTTAGTACCGGTATGGTACTAGTGTGTGTGAATTTTATGGCACTACTGTGTGTGTGAGTTTTATGGTACTAGTGTGTGTGTTCCAGTACAACGTAATTTTTTATGGGCGTGAAATGAAGTTTGGGGGCATATAGTTTTTGGTCTGTCTGTCTGTTTGTCTGTTTGTCCACAAAAAACTAACATTGGGTATATCTTTTGAATGGTAAATGATAGGGCTTTCATATTTTGCATGTGTATTCCTTGTAGCAAGGCCTTTCAAACGATACCAAAATTTTGGACCTCGTGACCTTGACCTTGACATGTGATGGACTTTTTGAAAAAAATAATAAACTTTAACATTGGGTATATCTTTTGAAAGGTAAGTGATATGGCTTTCATATTTTGCATGTGCATTCCTTGTGGCAAGACCTTTTCATTGGTACCAGAATAGTTGACCTTGTGACCTTGACCTTGGCCTGTGAACAACTGCATAAAAACTTTAACATTGAGCACATCTTTTGAATGGTAAGTGATAGTTCTTTCATACTTTGCATGTGTATTTCTTGTAGAGAGACCTTTCAGTTGGTACCAGAATATTTGACCCTGTGACCTTGACCTTGGCATGTGACTGTCCGGTAAAATTTCACCAAAAAATTAAATTATATTGTGTTTTATTTTTATGCCCCCGTGAAACGAAGTTTCAGGGGGCATATAGTTTTTGGTCTGTCTGTCTGTTTGTCTGTTTGTCCACAAAAAACTTTAACATTGGCTATATCTTTTGAATGGTAAGTGATAGGGCTCTCATATTTTGCATGTGTATTCCTTGTGGCAATACCTTTCAAACGATATCAAAATTTTGGACCTCGTGACCTTGATCTTGACATGTGATGGACTTTTTGAAAAAAATAATAAACTTTAACATTAATATTGGGTATATCTTTTGAATGGCAAGTGATATGGCTTTCATATTTACCATGTATATTCCTTGTGGCAAGATCTTTCAAATGATACCCAAATTTTGGACCTCATGACCTTGACCTTGGCCTGTGAACAACTGCATAAAAACTTTAACATTGACCATATCTTTTGAATGGAAAGTGATAGGCCTTTCATAGTTTGCATGTGTATTCCTTGTGGAGAGGCCTTTCAATTGGTACCAGAATATTTGACCTTGTGACCTTGACCTTGGCATGTGACTGTCCGGTAAAATTTCACCAGAAAAATGAAATTATATTTTGTTTTATATATATATATAAATTAAACTCATTTGTGATGAAATGTTTCTTGATAACTTCAGAATTTGTTCTGCAAAAAAGATTTTTAAATCATTCATATTTTCTTTATTCACTTTCGTTTTACAGGTATTATGTATTATATATATCAATGATGAGGGATTTACTAAAAATATCTATTATTTCATTTCCTCTGTTCTGTTTATTCCTCCACTTTGGGGAACCAGTATTGATTATCCCTGGTGTAAGTACTGATAATACTGATAGACAGAACACAATGAGTTGACTATGAATTTTCCAAGAAGGGGGGGGGGGGTGAAAATTGTTTTCTTAATAATGCTTTGATAATGATCAGAGGGGTTCATTTGGGCGACTTCTGTGTTTGCATCCAATTGCAATCATCATTTGATGTGATTAAACTTTTCAGTTGATACCAGAATTTATTTCTACAAATCATTTTGTCAGAGGGACATTCATTGTTCAAAGTTACTAAATGTTTCATGTTTACTTCTACTAGGGGGCATAAGTGTTTCACAAAACACATCTTGTTTTTCATTTTTTTTCCGCTTAAATTTTGTTTGAAACTTTTCTTGGAATATTTCGGACAAGACTTCATTAAACTTTTAAGGAAGGTAAGCATTTATGAGTAGATGTGCAAGCAGCTTTTCAAATGGTTTCTGTTGTCATAAAAACAAGGATGAGACAGGAAAAGTCAAAGTCTTGGAATTTTATATAAAGGATGTCTAGCCTGACATGTAAAAATGATTGTCTGGTATGTGTAGAAATGATTTTTATATGCCTGTCAAAAGACGAACTTATTATGGTTTACCCTCCGTTTGTCCATCTGTACATCAGTCCATTAATTTTTTGGTTTCCGGAGCATTTTTTCTGTAACCGCTTGTTATATTGATTTCATATTTGGTATATGACTATATCTAGGTGAAATACAGCTGTCATTTCAAAAAATTTTTTAAAGGTTTGAAAAATCAAAATTGGGATAAAATTTTTCAGGAATGTTTTAGAAGTGACTTGAAGCCTTGGAATTTTCAAAATGGCTACTGTTGCCATGGAAATGGAAAGGTTGGGAAATTAAAGCGCTCCAAATTTGATGAAATAACAGGATGGTCCTCTGGACATGTGTACAATAAATTTTTGTTAAAAAAATCTCATTAAGGTTACGGTTATAATAAAAAGAAATCGTGAGAAACGTTAACAGTATTTGAGGAACTTTTGTAATACAATATTTTATATTGAAAATCATGCAGCTAAATTCCATTATAAGAGCATTGAATGAATCATTCTTTTCAAAACTTTCATTAAAGTCCTATACCTTCAAACCACATTTAGAAACAGGAAATGACTTTTGCCCTTCTGTATTTGAAATGTTGACATAAAGAATGATCAGAAGTTCAATGAACATCTAGAAACGTTATGAACGCTGAAAAAAAATCATAAAATAAAGTACTCACAGTTGATTGTTCCTTTAGGAAAATTCTGTTATTTATGTAGTTATAGATGTGGATGATAAAGCTAATTCCTCTTGTAAATACTTCTTCAAACTTCTCTGGTGCAGATATATATTCAATATTTTTATCCGTAGTAAACACATATGAGGTAACCTTTTTGCCATATTGTGTGTCCCTTTTTTCTATTAGAATTAGTTTCTTTATTTTCAAGTTTGTCTGAAAAAAATTAAACATTTAGAGATACTGTGAATAAATACTGATTTGCAATGTTAGGGTTATTTCATTAAAATGGATGTGGTTGTATTTAATGTATTAAGATAATTTATGTTAGACTTGTTGTCAGTTTGTAACATTGGTCCAGTATTGTTTCCAGTCTAGTCTCTATTTGTATGCCAAGTTTCGTACAAAAAGGTTGGTTATGTGGGTATTAATACCATGCAAATTAAGTTCGTGTTTATAAGAATGGGCATGTCTGTTTTCATCCATATGCATGTCCATCCATCCATGCACTTGGAAGAGGATGTTCTGCTGAACTACTGCTTGGATTTTGATTACATATTACATAATTGTAGTATACCAACTGAAGACGTACATAAAGTAATATTAAATAACTGCTCGAAATTTTGAAGGGTAGATAACTGGTTTTGGAATATTTTGTGGTAAAAGAGGGATTAACCTTGTTATGGAAAGACCATTTGATTTTCAGGAGGGGGGGTCAATTTTTTAAATAAATAATGTAATTTTGGTGCCAGTGAATCAAATTTTAAAATCCTACTTGTCATGAAAAAAAGATAATTTTATTTTGATTTAAAAAAAAATTATTGCAAATGCAAATAAATAATTTGATGCGACAATGGTGAAAATAAATAATTTTAGATTTTCATGAAAATAAATAAATTTTCTAGACCAAATCGCATAAGCCCTTCCTTTAAAATCAAATAGTCATCCCCTTAGTGCATGTTCTCTAATAGTGGTTCTAGGATTTTGATGATATGATATAATAAACTGGTAGTACATCACCTAAGATGTGCACAAGGCAATCAGAGTACATTTGTATTTTTATGCAGATGGCATTTTATTCAAATGATTATTTAAACTTTTTATGCCCCCAGATCGAGGAAGGGGGCATATTGTTTTTGTCCAGTCTGTGTGTGTGCATCCGAAATAAAAATTAGGTCAGGTCAAAGGTCAAAGTCACAGGTCAAAATTTAAAAATTCCATTTTCATATTTTTTTGTATGTAAAGAATTATAACTGTAACCATAAAATTCGTAAAATATTTAATACAGGAGTTTGTCTTTTAATGCTGTGTGGAGTTGGTAAAATAATTCCCCGTGTTGAGATGTATGCTCTATTTTTCTTAGTTATGGTGTACTTGTACATGAGATTATATCTCATGTGTATACTTTGTTTAAAAATATTATCTAATTTATGTAAATTCTAAAACCTGAGGTTGAAGTCCCTCCATCGTAGTTTTGTCCTTAGATGATTATTCGGATTTTGTTTGGTTTTATGCATTTTAAACATTTTTTGAAACGGTGGGTTTCCTATATTTGGGTTCTAGTGCTGCTGATGAGGAATTAATTTCCGAAATGGCCATACAGCTCATTAAAATTTATTGCAGTTGGAGTTTACATATGTGTTATTGTCTCATGTTCATTTACTCCATATCCTTTCGTAAAATACATAATGTTAAGATTCCATTTTCAAATTTACTAGCCTAATAAAATTGGTGCTGGGGGCATATGTAGTGTTTCACAAACAGATTTGTTATATCATAATATGGAAAGTGCACTTCAGTGTGGTAATTTTTAATTCAAAAGATGTATTAAAATGTAACTTATTTTATTTCTAGACTAAAGTTGAGTTTTTTTTTTAATAATTACTTCATTATACCCCCCTGCAAATAAAGTTTGGGGGGTATATAGGAATCACCATGTCTGTCTGTGAGTTCCTTCGTCCGTCCCTCCACACTTCTCGTAAGCGCAACTTTTCTTTAACCACTTGAAACTTTACACAAAGAAAAGACACTATATGGAGTTGTGGATGAAGGAATATAATTATTGTCCGAAACCAGGAAGGGGAGATAATTGGACTTTGACTTTGTTGGTTCCCTATGTATGGGTTACCTCGTAAGCACAACTTCTCTTAAACCACTTGAAGGATTTTGATGAAACTTTACACAAAGGAAGAACATTATATGGAGATGTACATGAAGGAATATGATTGTTTGAAATCAGGAAGGGGAGAAATTTCATCTTTGACTGTCATTGATTTCTTCTACAATTATCTTTTTTTTCCAAGAAAATGTTTTAAGCATAGATATTGTGAAGTCAAACTATGGAGAGCAACACTTTTTTCATTGTAATCCTCTTGAAAAGTTGTTTTCAAATTGTTGCAATGAAATTTGTCTTATGCTTATGATATGTTATTTTGTGTAAAATGTCAAATAGGCTAAAAAAGCTAAATTTCATTTGTCTGATTTATACAGAGTATTTTCATTGGAATCCTTGTGAAAAGTTCTTTCTTGAAGACCATATCATTGTGTCCATACTTGTATTGTCCACACTTGTACTGTGTCCACACCTGTATTGTGGCGACACCAACTTAAATTTGCACTTAACCATATCAATCCAGGATTCAATGAGCGGGGGGTATATTTGGCTGCCATTTGGCGACAGCTCGTTTGCAATTTAGCAACTTCTTGGAAGTTTGAAGGGTAGTCTCACGCTGTCAATCTTTTTAGCTCGCTGGGACGAATGTCTGGAGAGCTATTGTCATACCCACGGCGTCTGTGTCGGTGGCGTCGTCAGCAAAACTTTAACTTTAACCTTAAAAGATGAAAAACTTTAACCTTGCTTGTAGAATGGAGACCTTAAGAGATGGGATGTTGATATTTAGTATGTGGCTTCCTTGTAATGAGAGCTTTCTAGTGGTACCGTATTTGTAGACTTATTGACCTTGACCTTGCCCTTAGGGCAATTTTTAAAAAACTTTAAGCTTGCCTCTAGAAGACAGACTTTTAGTGGTAAGGTGTTCATAATTGGTATGCAACTCCCTTATGATGAGAGCTTTCTAGTGGTACCATATTTGTAGACTTATTGACCCTGACCTTGCCCTAAGGGCAATTTAAAAAAAAATTAACCTTGCTTCTAAAAGGCTGGCTTTTAGTGGTAGGGTGTTTATATTTGGAATGTGACTTCCTTATGATGAGAGCTTTCTAATGGTACCATATTTGTAGACATTTTGACCTTGACCTTTCCCTGGCAATTTTTGAAAAACTTTAACCTTGCCTCTAGAAAGTAGGCTTTTAGTGGTAGGGTGTTCGTATTTGGTGTGTGACTTCCTTATGATGAGAGCTTTCTAATGGTACCATAGTTGTAGACATTTTGACCTTTACTTTTCCCTGGGGGCAATTTTTGAAAAACTAACCTTGCTTATAGAATTTAGTTCTTTAGTGGTAGGATGTTCATATGTGGAATGTGACTGTCTTGTGATGAGAGCTTTCTAATGGTGCCATATTTGTTAACATTATGACCTTGACCTTGCCCTGAGGGCAATTTTTTTTTAAAAACTTTTAACAGTGTTTCTAGGATGCTGACATTTAGTGGTAAGGTCTTCAATTTCGGTATATAACTTCCTTATGATGATAGCTTCCTGATTGCACCATATTTTTTGACATTTTGACATTGACCTTGCCCTAAGGACAATTTTTTTAAAAACTTTAAGTTTGCTTCTAGAAAGTAAGTGTTTAGTTATAGGGTGGTTATATTTTGTTTGTGACTTCCCTACGGTGAGAGCTATCTGGTAGTTTCATTGACCTTGACATTGCCCTGGGGAAATTTAAAAAAAAAACTTGAACCCTGTTTATAGAAGTTATTCTTTTAGTGATAGGGAGTTCCTGTTTCACACGTCTTTCTTATATCACATTTAAGATATTTATCACGTAACAATTACAAAAATGCATAACCTTCAACTTAATTGTGCATTTCGGTTACTTTTATCCATGGCGAGCTATGTTGGCTTCTCACAACTCTTGTTATTAATGAGTGTCTTAATTTTCAAGTTTCTGAATCATGAAGGTAAGACAATTAAGGTAATAAAAGAAAACTATTTTGCAAATAATTAAAAGTGATGAATGTTATTGTTTGCTTTATGGTTAAAATTGATGCAGAATGATTTTTTAATATCAAATTTAGAAGATGTGTTTGTGAAACACTACATATGCCCCAAGATTCTACAGTAAATGATATGAAAATTTCCAATTCTACCCCTTTTTGACCTCTGTGACCTTGACCTTTGACCTAACTTTTTTTGCATATTTATGTTCCTTGTGACGAGACCTTTACACTTGCCAAGTATTAAACGTCTATGCTACATAGTTCAAAAAGTGTTTATTTCCACAAAACAACCAATTCAACCCCTTTTATTCTGAAACAGAAGGAGCCCCTTTGGGCCGCTTGTTTATTGAGCAACGGTTTTAATTGTTAAATGTATCTGTTTAAACATGCGATAAGAAACTGACAGAAAATGCTGCAACAAGATCCAACAAAAAATTTTAAAAATTCATTTTTTTTTCTGTTTGTCCCCTTTGGGCCTCTTTCCCAAAAACGGTAAATGCTACCTCATATCTGTTGACATAGTTCAGTTGCTCAATTTTATTAGCAATAACATAAAAGAAACCCTGTCTAGATAGGATTAATGATTATACAGCCAAATACGTGAAAAAGCCAATTTCATTTCTTTTTTACCTTTGTGACCTTGACCTTTGACCAGCCTAAATTTATGTTCCTCTTGACTAGACCTATACACTTGCCAAGTATGAAAAGTCTACCTTACATAGTTCAAAAGTTATGGCCAAGGTTATTTAAAAATTCATTTATTTCCGTTTTCCCCTTTGGGCCTCTTGTTTCTCAAAAACGGTAAATGGTACCTCACTGCAGTTGCGCAATTTTATTAGCATTAACATAAAACAAATCCCGTCTCATTAGGATGAATAATAAGGATCCTACAGCAAAATGTGAAAAAAGTCAATTTCACCCCTTTTTATACGACCGCAAAAACTTGTTATGGTTGCTGTCGTGGTTGCTGTCGTCGTTGTCGTCTGTAAACACTTTTTTGGTCAAAAACATTAGTTTCAGTTGATCAATCCTTAATTTTAACACAATGACCCTTGGCACAAAAGGAAGGGTTGGAATAGTTTTGGTCATTGTGGCACCACCGTTTTTAAAAAAGGGGCCAAAAAGGGTTAAATTGGGTGTTTTTACATATGTGGCTGTAGAATCTTTATTTTTTTTATCGGATTTTGATGGTTTCTTTCAGTGTGCTCCTTAGGAAATTTCCAACGGATTTCACATTGCATGTACCGTTCATGAGATAAAGGGGGCCCAAAGGGGGCGAATTTCAAAAATTATATTTTTTTTTATTTTTAGTCCGATTTTTATGCAGTTTTTTGCAATGGATTACCTTTGAAAAATTAATAAACACTGCACCTTCAGATTTTTTGATAATTTGTTTCCTTTCCGAGCTATGAGTGCCCAAACGGGGCCAAAATTGCAAATATACTGATTACCTGAAATTTTTAATTTTCACATTTCAATGGGATTTTTTGCTTCGGATTCCTCTAGTTATTAGCTTTCAGTAGTATGCAAATGGATTCGGTATACCTCTTACCTGTTCCGAGCTATAAGGGTTCAAAGGGGCCAAAATTGCAATTTTTAGAAGTATGTAAAATCTTTTATTTTCACTACTTTGTGTCCAGGTAATTAATGTGTCAATGTCTTTATTGTGTCCAGCAAATTACTCTGTCATTTATTTATTTATTAATTTACTGCAAAAAAA
>MJUU01014632.1:58269-87260 GCA_002080025.1 Modiolus philippinarum | reverse complement strand
GTTATTGACCGGGCTTTAGACTCTGTTTCCAGCAAAGACAGAAAACGGGCTCTTGTACCCAAAACTAAGAGAGACCGTGACAGGGTCCCTTTGGTTCTGAATTTCCATCCCCATAACGTCGCCATCAGAAACATTTTGCTTAATAAATTTAAGCAAATAGTCCAGAAGGATCCCCTGATGGCTGAAGTGTTTCCTTCCCTTCCCCTCACGGAATACAGAAGGGGTGAAACTATCCGTGAGCATTTAGTCAGCAGTGCACTAAAACCAAGAAGAGTCATTGCTGACTATCGGGGAACAAGAGGATGCAAGAGAGCCAGATGTGTTACCTGTCCTTTTGTATTGGAAACTAGCGAAGTCCGCGGTCCAGATAATGTATTTACAATTTATAACGGTTTTACCTGTATTACAGAAAATGTAGTTTACGTGATTATCTGCAAGCTGTGTACAAAACTATATGTTGGGGAGATTAGCCGCCGATTGGGTGATCGTTTTGCTGAACATTTACGTTCTGTAAAAAATAAACTAGACTGCCCAGTCGGCAATCATTTTTGTCTTCCTGGACACAGCCAGCATAATCTACAGGTCACTATTCTAACTAAAGTGGAAGGAGGTCATGATCATAGACGTATGCTTGAACAGCGAATCATCCATCGCCTCGGTACAGTGCGTCCCAGGGGAATAAATGTAAAACAGAACACCGTAGATTAGATATTGTTTTTGTATTAATTAATCATCCGTTGTTTGTCTTTTTGTTATTTATTTGTTTATCCATTGACTTTGTAATTTCTTGTAATTTTAGCTAATCATCTGTTGTTTGTCTTTTTGGTATCTATTTATTTATTGATTTAGTAATTTCCACGTATACACCTAACGTTAAACATTTTTTCTATTTAGGCCATGTCTTTGATGTTCTTATTACAGGGTTTTAGTTGGAGACGACAGAAGTGAGACGTGTCTGGTCCACGGTGATGTCCTGTTCTTCTTTTTTCACCCTCGCTAAAGGAGTTAACTCCGAAAATTTGGGCCTTTTCTTTCTTGTATATATATTTTTTAGATTTTAGTTTTATTGGCTATTTTTATTTTGTTGTTCTCCATGCACGACAGCAATACAAACTTCCTTATTTTGTCCAATTTATATGACATTAAGCTGTCTCGCAACATATATTTTTACATTTCTACATCTACACTTGTTTACCCGTCCGTCAGTCATATTCTTGCTAGCACAACTCCTTTAAAATTTCTTGGCGGATTACTTTCTTATTTAAAAAGATTGTTGCTCATTTGTGTTCGGTTTAACTACCAAAATATCATCTCATAGTTGCAACTCTTCTGAAACGGCTTGACATTTTCCTTTCCTATTTTGTAGAATGTTTGGTTAGGTTATGCGTTCTATTCCAATTTTTAGGATTTCTTGAAATGTTTTCATTAATGTGAGTTTTTTTTTAGCGGGATAACTATATCATTTCAGACTTTAATAATACAGGATAATCAAATATGTTTGGGATGATGGTTCGTTACTTTTCTCAGTAAGGTTCTGTCACTGTGGTCTTTTTATGGTGATGAGGTAAATAAAAACTACACATCTCTTGGAACTCAGTTTCGCCTTTGAACTGGCTTTTCCCTTTTTTCTGATAGAAGGGTTGAGGAATATTAAATAATTTAAAAATATATATATATCAATAATTAATTTTGTTTGACAGTATCTGCAGAAAAGTTGTAATAAACAACAACTGCAGAAAAGTTGAAATAAACAACAAAATAAACAAAATATTTTGTAAAAACATGTTTTCGTAACTAGCTTCAATTTTTTACATTTTTTATTGTTATCGGGAAATTGTTTTCAATTATTATATATGAAAATGAGACACCCTGAGGAATTTAAAAATGCTCCTGAAAACAACAAAGATAGTATTCATGATGAACACTTATACTTAGATTAAGTGAACTATAGTAGTAGGTAATTTCAGGTCAACAATGGTAATAAATATATATATTTAATGTTGGTGTTTTGTAGCCGCCAGGTAACTTGCCTTTAATTACTGGTGTCAATAATGATATATGTCTACTGTAAAACATCAAGTTTCTTATAAATATACAATCGTGTATATGTGTAGTCGAATTTTGTTTACAATGAATCTTTTATAAGTTTCTACTTATCATTACTTGATTATCCCAAATGTTTTAGACCTTGTTACTATTTAAATTGTCCCCATGGTTAGGGAATATTGGCAGTAGCAATATAGACCAACATTTAAAATTGTAGCCTTTTCGCTGTGTTCATTCTTAGGTACAACAGCGAACAAGATACCAATAATTAAGTCAAATAAGTCAAACAGATATCTAAATCTAACAAAATGAAATTTTCTTCCCAACTTCCATTTTTCTTTGAATATACTTTTTCCCTTAAATAGAAAATCACCATTTGTATTCTTGGGGTTAAATTGTAGAATACATTATTGTCTTAAGGATTGGCCATACATCATCAATTAATAATTCTAAGATTTTGATAAAAATATCATTATATGATTTTTAGTAAAAGAAATTGTTAGATCAGTACTTTTTTTTTGAGTAACAACATGCTATTAAAATTTTACGGACAGCATCTCTTAAAAAAAAATTAACGATACCTTTACCTTTAAATCACCATGAAATTGAGCATTTCATAAAATTATACCGAAAGGTCTCTCTGAGGATGTAACTTATAAAACCCAGGAAAAAGGGAAGAGATTACAGTGCAAAAAAATATGTTGACTGTGTATTCAAAAGGGGTAATAACAAAATTACCGAACAGACAAAGGTTAAAAACCAAAACCTAAACCGCAAAAAAAAAAACCAAACGCAATGGTCCTGGCTTAGTACAGGCATTTCAAAGGAAATGGTGGGTTCAACTTGTTTTATTGCTCTCCAAACTCCTCTCCCATTGCGGTAGTGTCCGATACCAATTCAACAGCAATTGTAAATGCAAAAAGATTAAATGAAGGAAGTTTGCGAATCCGCCAGAGTCACAGCCTTGACGCATTTGACAAACATACATAAGATACTTTTAACTATATTTAGACAAAATACATAACATTTTTGTCGAGCAAAATATTTGCTTTTTATGTGACTTTATGCATTTGTCATACTGTGTGCTTTAAGTAATCGCTCTTCAACGCCCTCTGTTTACATTCTTAACAGATTACCACAAAACATGAAAAGTATTGAAGGAAAACATAATTTATGGTGCCAGTAATTATTACATAAAATGTCAACTGGGATAATTGATGCCACAAATTGACATGAACTGTCTATGCCCAATAAATTTCTCCTGTGAATAATGTACTTAAATATTCTTTTCTATAATTAATGACACTCTGATTTTAAGAAAAACAAAATTCGTCTAAAATTAATGACACTCATATTAGTATATTTATTGCCGTACGTGTTTTGATGCAGGTCTGGGTTAATTTTTCCAATGAGTAACGTATCTCATGATGCTTGAAGTAGTCTTGAAAAAATGATATGAATACTTTTACTTTTTTGGATACAATGATAAAATGTTATACAAAATCTTTTGAAGTAAACAACATGAATCTTTATCCAGTTGTTAAAAAAGATATACATTTTTTTCTAACTGTTCAATACGACTATATGTTCGGTCAGTAGTCAGTACTTCGGTGCTGACCCGAAAGCTGATTATTTTTGGAAACTTACAATATCTAAAATTTTGTAAATTTTGTTTAAAACTAAGGAGTATCTCCCTCGTGCAAAGCTCTGTCCTTAGCTGATTTTGGCTTTACATTTAGATCATATTTGGTTTTTTTTTCTCTATCAGTTTTAAAACATCTTTGAGCTTATGGCCTTCCAAACGTTTAGATTTTATCTGCACTGAAGAGACATAAGTTGTCGAAATGCGCATATGCAGAAAGTAAATTCACAGTAACTTCGGTATTTAGTTATTCATAACAAATTCTCTTGTGTGAACGGACTGTTTGTGTAAATACGTGATTCTATCATTTTTGCGTCTTTACTGTCGTTTATTTGTGGCTGTCGCTTGCTTGTTATTTAGTGCTTGAGGAAATTGCTGGCAGATTATAGCCGCGGTATACGATGGTATATTTTTTTCGGGTACGCAAAATACAAAAATACCGAATTTGTATAACGCAGTTCATTATTATTTTTATACCAAAAATATTTTATACTTTTTTTGGGCAAAATTACGTTTTTATTTTATGTTTGCTTTAATTGTAGCATCACTGTAAAGATGAAGTCATCTCTACAGAAGTTTTACGGTCGACATCACCATCTTGTGGATCGCTATGGGATATCTGTTTCCCAGATGACAACAGATCTTTCCCTACAACTAAAATCTATTTGTTCTCTACCGGATTTGACTATACTACCGGAGTTGACATGTTCAACACGGCGAGTGTCTTATAAGAAGTAGGTGATGCTTAGTCTACCGGTGCACCTGATCTCACCCATGGTTTTATTGGGTCCGTGTTGTTCATCTGTATGTGTGTCTTCATTTTACTTTTGTCCCGTGCTCATGTAGTATCCTTGTTTCTTTGCGTTTCCGATGTTGCCGTTGACCCTTGACTGTTCGTTTTTTGATTGGCGGTTCGGTTCTCACTTTTTTCCACAAGTCACTTAGGTTTATAAATATGATTTAAATTATCATAACCGAAGTACTTTTTAGATAACGGACTAATTCTATTAATTCTATTCATTTCAGGCATTTAACGAACACAAAGGATATCCATCACATCAACCCATCTGTAGAATAAGGGAAGATCACGAACCAATTACATTCAAGAAAATATTTAATGATTGGCGGGAAAAAGACACAAAACATCGACAGTTAACTAAGAAATACAGTATCGGAAATATAGGTTATTATTAATTCTAATATGGGAACAATGGAAACCATGACGACTAGCCATATGAAAATCTCCAATAACATTATGAGCGACTTCACAACAGTCTTTACGCTGAAATTGACGACGTCACAATCTTTTTTGTGCACAAAAACGTCAGAAATTCTGAAGAAATGGCTGTCGTTACCGTGTAAACTATAGGTCAGCTCAGATTATGAAATGTCATATTAGAATCGAAATAATTCATGNTAGTCGATTTACATATGGGTGTCCATTATTTTCGTTTATTTTACCCCTCGCTCCGCTACGCTACGCTCTGGGTAAAATATTAACGAAAATAATGGCCACCCATATGTAAATCTCCAACAAACCACCGGCGCCCATGAATTATTTCTTAAATATTTTGTAATTTATTAAGTTATTTATTTGTTTTTAATGTTTAAATAGTACTATTTTTTACAGCTATTTTATTGATTATAGATAAGAGTGCTTAAACCAGGTTGTCCATACTATTGATATCCTTTTTAGTACATCTGTTAAAAATTTGACTAAATTTTTTTAAAAGAAAAATCCTCTTATATAAATGAGTTTGAATTACATTTCAAGACTGATTAATGCTTTATCTTGGTATTAAATATTTTTTAGAAAGGGCATTATTTTCAACACGAGACAAAAGAACTGTTGCAAAGTTAGATGAATTATGGTCAGAAGATATGACGTCAGATTCAGCTCACAACACAAAGGTATGGATAATTTTAAAAGACGGCGAAACCTGTCTTATCCGACACCCGAGTATCCGAGATCCTGTCAAATCCGAAATAATTTTTTTTTGTCCCAAAGACAGCTTTTTTAAGTTTTTTAAACCTTGGTATTCTGACATCCTGAATAATTGGACATATTTTCTTGGTCTCACAATATGTCGGATTAGACAGGTTCAGCTCTAAAAATTAAGATAAAATAATAAAACAAAAGTAATATATTAACCTCGTTTAGACGCAGTAAAAACTCCTTCACAACATGTACGAGACTCATCGTTCGAGACTGATTTGCGGCCTTTTGATGGTTGTTTCATTTCATTGCAAAATGCAATGAATTCCAATAAAATTGAAATCAATTACGTCAATAAAACTATGTCATCAAGGAAAGTACCAGCGTAAAGTGATTACTTGGCTTTAAATTTCTTTAGTTTTATTTTTATTATATCTTAGAAAACAAAACATTTACAGTAATGAAATGTCTTTGGTAATCTTTTACAATTCAATTCAATTCAATTTAAAGTTTATTGTCATTAAACTTATACAGTTTGTGGCATATCAAACAAACAAATACAATATATATACAAGCAAATATTTAAGAGTCCCCTGTCCTCAGTACTAGTGACTTTTTGATAAAGGAACCTAGTCTATTTACTTGGGATGGTGTAGATGGGTTCAAGATATAAAGAATTTTGTCTATTGTTGACAAACTACTAAAGTCATCATTTTCCTTTGTTAAATTGTCTAAAAATATAGATCTAATATTATAATTATGTTTACAATCGAGTAAAAAATGTTTTTCGTCTTCTAACAAATTACAAAAATTACATAGTCTCTGGTCTCTTGGTATTTTAAGGTGTCGTCCTTTTTCAATCAAAAGATTATGGTCACTTATTCTCAATTTTGTGATTAAACGTCTATATTCAGAATTCATAGAGGTAAGATATAGTTTTTTGGGGGTTTCGTTAGGTTTTAGTTGTTTATATAATAAAAGCTTGCTTGATTCATCAATAGAAGACATTTTATTATTAATTAATTTTTCATAAAATGAGTTAATTGTATGTTTTATATATTTTCTATTTAAATTTATTTTATTGTTATTATTGCAATGTAATATATCTATGTCAATGTCTGATTCTCTGATTATGTCCATTGCATAAGTATACCAAGTATAAATACCACTGGAATCTTACAGATTTGGAGAGTTGATGAAAACCAGTTATACGAGATCCCTTGGGATGAACATGGAATATTTGGGAATGGAAGTTGTTACATTATTTTAAATAAAATAAAGCAAAAGTCTAGACTTTTATATGTTATATATTACTGGTTGGTAAGTTTGTCGATACTATTATTAGTATTTCATTTGTCACATAATTCGTTTTTTGTGCTATTATTTTCTTACAAAACCTTCCAATATTTAATTATCATTTTGGACCTTGTCATCAATGTTAAAGGTGACACTTAAAACAAACATTTTTGTTATAGTTGTTCATTTTTGAAGTAATAGTTGAATATCATAGATCTTGATAGTGCGTTATTTCTTGAGATTTGAGATCAAATTCTCAGCTAGATGTTTTGCTGCACATTTGGACATAACATATATTCAAAACAAATAGAACTTTAAACTTGACATTCCTATTTAAATAAAGTTCACTCACTAGCATCGTTGTAAAGCTGAAAACAAAACATAGTCTCCTTACATGTGATATACGTATTTATGTAATAGATGTACAGAGTCACCAGTAAATATACTGAAGTAACAATTTTTGAATTTTGTTGTTTTAGGGTTCAAAATCTTCAAAAGAACTACAAGATCAAACAGTTAAACAAGTTTTGTCTAAAGATGCAGATTTACACCACCAGTGTTTATTGGTATGTAGTACGTTTGTATCATGAAAAAATAAACTAATCGTTAGAACACAATTTCTGTTATTTACAAAATCAGTTTTACACAGGGTTGTGAGCAACTAAAAAGCGTTTTAATGCTATCTATGCCAAAAACATTTCATTTACAAGCCCGCAGGGGCTAGTAAAATTCAGTATGTTTGCAAGCCATAAATTCTATTTTAGTATACCTTAATAAAAGAAAGTAGAGTCTGGATGTTTGGATTTCATTTTAGTTTTAAACCAAAATAAAAATTGCCTTTCGAAGAGGTGACTTCAAAGCAACAGATAAGTCAACTGAATCAAAAGCAGTTGCTTGTAAAGCTTGAACAAATTACATCACATTTTCCATTTCTCTGTTTTACTGCAATTGGAAAAATGTGGTTTTGTGAATTTGTTTTAAATCTTTGTAATCAAGACATATCATATCCAAACAACTTAACAAAAATCTTTAGAATATGTGCGTTTGAATTTTACAATGATTTAGGTGTTAAAATTTGTGAATTTCTTTTTTGTTGAGTATCGTTTTATGAAGCGCATTTTTCGATTGATGTCCAAATTATAGATACCTTAAATGGAAATTTCCTCAAAAAATGATTCTCCATTTTTATTACAGATTTGGAAGAATTTTCTTTGCAATAAACGATAAAAATTAGATTTAATGAATTTCATTTACTGAATTGCCATTGACACCTCATGGTGACTGCAAGATGAAGAACAACAATAAAAGCGCTGTTCCATTGCTTTTTGTGCACTTACTCCATATTCCTTCAATTGATTATTATTGAATATTTCTTTCAAATAACAGTTCGTTTATATACAAGAACTGGCAATAAGAAATATAAAATATCTATTTCTAGATTCGGATATTGGATGGCAAGGAACCGACGCATTTCATGAACGTTCTCCAAAATAGTATAATAATTGTAAGTTTATTGATAATATTATAGATGCTTGTTATAATGTTTCTTCAGGGGAGTACATTATACAAATAGTAAAAATGTTTTGTTTCATTTATTCAGGTCAACGACGTTTTCTATTAAATATAAAAAATGATTTGATTTCAAGACTGTTGAAAAGGATGACAAAAAAAATGATTAAGTTGACCAGTTTTTCTGTATTAAAGTGTATAATAATGCTGGAAAGTATCTATTTGTGAGATAACCAACTATGTAAGCAAATGCTCCAAAAATCAAAATAGTTCTAAATCCGATGGAATCAATGTAATTCTGATTTTAGCAAAATCAAAATAGCTTCTTCCGAAAAAAAAAGTCAAATTCATTTGTTTTTAGTATTATAAAATCTGAGGTTTAGATATCCATAAAATATCAACAAAGATTTATATGCAGACAATTTTAGCATTCTTATTTTTCTTTGATCTTCGTCGGAACAAAAGGGTGATTATTAAGAAGTGCAGAACTGATATTGTATTTTCTTCATTACTGACCTAGAAGTGCAGAACTGATATTGTATTTTCTTCATTACTGACCTTGTCATCTTATCCCTTTAAAATTAATAATGACCAGAAACATCTCATCTATGACTTACCTAATGTGTGTGTGTGTGTGTGTGTGTGTGCTTGTTAAATGTAATTGCTTGGTAAACCTTAATTACTGAACCTATATTCGAAAAACTAAATTTTTTGACACATGGAGTAAGAAGGTCAGGAAAACATTTTTCGTTAGACTCACAACTGACGTTGCATATAACTCTTTTCATTCTACTTGAAATATAAAATATAAAACGAAATGATAACAAATGATATTTCCCTCTTTACAGTATGATCAAGATTTAAGGGATTCTAGTCAAGGTTCCACGCAAATGTTTCGTGTTCGGGAAATTGCAAATGGAAATATGAGGGTATTACAGGTATGTCACTCCTTATTTATACATGTATAACATGTTTTATCATTGAATGAAAACCTATAGGCTCTTTAGTTGTTCTTTTGCAAAACAAAATGTGATATTGAACTAAAATAAGTTGTACAAGTATTTGAACTTGATACGAAATAGTTTGGAGCCAATGAGAACAAGCACTGTTTAACGCATATATTTCAATATGTTTTTTATGTTTTCTCTGCTACAGGGCCACATTGAATTCTTATGCTATCAGAAATGGTAGATCATGTATTATTTTTTCTCCCTGTACACTTGAGAATACAAAATTCAAAAACGCTAATTTACTTTTCCTCTTAACTTTTTCTTTATACCTCTGTTTTTATTATTTTCATTAGTAAATTCACATTTTAATAATTTACTTTTCCTCTTAACTTTTTCTTTATACCTCTGTTTTTATTATTTTCATTAGTAAATTCACATTTTAATGTAGCCATCAACAAAAAATATTTTATGATGTAACAAATACTGTATGACCAGTTTATTAGTGAAAACTGTGTTTTATGCTTACGCTCCTGATGTATAAACGGGAATTATTTTTTTTTCAGGTATTACCAACCCGAACATCATTAAATTCATCAGCATCATATCTAATAATGACAAAAGAAGATTGCATTCTGTGGTATGGAAAGGTACGTACATGTAATGATTTTAAATTTGAGTCCAAAATAAGACACACACTTGAGACTTTTTATTAGTATTACTTCCTTAAATTGTTTTACTATATTGAATACCACCAATTGCCTTAAGTAGATTTTGCATTGGCTTAAAAGTCTAAAAACGTGAAATCAAAACAAAAGTAACAGGTTCAAGCTAAATAATCAGCATTTATTCAAGTTTTTATGGTAATATATTAATCATAACTTTCTATTTTGCAGAAATCAGGAGGACCTGAAAGGGAATATACCAAAAGTATGCTCGAGTTTCTTTATCCTTCAAGGTATGTTTTGCAACTTTTAGTTGAATTTGAAATGATATTAATTTACCTTTGTATTGATTGCACCATTTTCGTTATATCTGATGATCTAAGAGTGAAAACAACTGGTATCAATTCGTTTGTTATCAGTAAATGTGCATTTTATGATACATTTTGAGCATAAAAGTGAAAAAAAAAGATTTACCTCTTATACAAATGCCTAAGAGGTCCTTCAGAAAGGGTTCGTATGCCAACAAGATACGTTACATCAGAGTAATTTAAGTGGATTGAAAGATCTCCCAAGACAGAACATTCGAGTAAATGTTTTGACTCCGCGAAAATTCTATATTACCTTTAAAAATCTATAATATTGAGCCGACTGAGGGAGTCGTTCATAAATTTATCACTGATGAGCTTCTGGTGAACAATTGTAGAGCTCAACGTCAATTGTTTTTTCTTCAAATCATTTTTTTTTGTTTTTCAATCTCAAACCAAGTTATTTATTTTTAGGATGTTTGACTTTGAAGTTGTATTAGAAGGTAGAGAAAATAGTCGTGTTCATGATATCCTTGGTGCTGATTGTGATTATCCTCTGGAGTTTACTAAACCAGTGAGTATAAGTTAATCTGTTTTCAATCCTAACTGGCCTTGTATAGGCTTCTTTTTCATGAGTAATCGTGAAATCATAAGTAAATGAATAATACCGGACTTTTGAGTCGTGTTCATACCAGAAACAAATCTATCATTATACGAAAAAAATCAAAACATCAATACCTTTAGAGGGAATCATTAATTAATGAACACTGTTGAGCTGAGGGTGATTTATATTTAATCAGTTTGTAGCGTTCCAGGTTAATTGTTTTTCGTCAATTAAAATTTGGTTAAATAATTTTCATGTAGGACAAATTATTAGTACACTTCAATTTCATAAATAGCTTGTTTAATATGGTGGTACATATTTATTTCAGTAGATCAGGCATCCAGTTATCCGTCTTACTGGTATTTTAGGAGATCATTTCTGCCTTCAATTTCACGAGAGTTCCTACCTCGAAAGTCCTGTATTCAATTTAATAACGCCATTCATGACTTCTATGTCAGATTTTATACATCATTTTGATTATTGGTCCTTCAAACGTTTCAATTTGATCTGGAGAGACACAGAGTATTGAAATTGCCGTCTAAAGAAACTAAATAAAATATAATGTCGTTATTTAGTTATTGATACATATAGCAGAAAAGATACAGTGCATATCTAACACTAATATATATTTTTTCAGAAATTGGAACGTCGGACCCCAAACCTTATTTTATGTCATCATAATTCTCAAAATTGTTTTGAAGATATTGTCGACTTCCAAAAAGAGGTATGCATTTATTTGTTTTTCTTAAATGGCCTATTATATCTATATTTTGTTGCATTTATCTACACAGCTTAAAATTTAAATATCACATTTGTCATTCAATAGCTTGCTTGTAAATGTTGTTCTGCTGAAATGTAGAGGGCGATATGACTAACAAATAAAATCTAATATGAAATAATTCTGCTAAGAAATAACAACCCCCTATCATCCTGCGTCTACCAGGTGGTCGGTTAGGGTCAACGTCAACTTAGAACCAACAGAAACGAACCCAACCTTGAAGGACCATAATTGCCAAAATCCAAATTTACACTAAATGTAAAAAACGGATAACAGGATACACCTACAATGGCTGAACATCATAATTACATGCCACAATCTGCTATGTAGAACACGAACAAGACAAAAGACAAACGTAGACACGTACACTTTGGTATGTTGATTTAATGTGAATATGTATACGTTTCCAAAATTCCAAAGACGTTTACTTGTAACACTTTAACTGTTTCAAAGACATGACAACTAGGTTTTTAATAAACACTGTTGTAATGTTTAACAACACCAATAGTAAAGATAATAGCAAAAGTATGTCTGGTGTAAGCAATGTTGTTGAAGTATTGAAAAAAATATATAATTTTTGTTGATAGCAATAAATGTGTTAATGTTTGGCGTTTAACAGTATTTTATAGGTTGAAGATCTTGTGTTTTACGTTTTAAGATTTGGTGTATAACAGTATTGCTTTATTGATTCAAGACTTACGTCCATTTAATATTAAGAAACACACGTGCAAATGATTTTTAACAATATTTCTTTGTTTTATAGGATTTGTCTCCAGATGATATATATTTTCTCGACACCTTCGACAAAGTAAGTATTAATACTGTTTTATATGAAAAAGAAAGGAAATTGGGTAAATGTCAAAGAGACAATATTCCATCTCCGGGTTAAAACGACCCCAAACGAAAGCATCTAGGGGTCATCACACCATAGAGCAGGCCCTGTGTGTGTTCATAATTTTTTTCATGTATAGATGGAATAATAGAAGGCAAAAATGGCTATATATTTCAAATTTGCAGATTTTTATTTAGGCAACTTCTGTCTCTTCGGTTTAGTTAAAGAAGAGCAAATAACCTTACGTATCTAAAAGTCAGCAAAGGAGAGGGGTTTGAATGGGAGATTCTTCTTTTCTCACCTATCTAACTTTTGAAATTTAAGATACTGTGAATTGCCAAATGATCTGTTTTCGGCCAACAATCGGAAACTAGTCTTGTGATGCCCTTGGGTACTATCACTCGACTAGCAGAAGCATTTTCAAAAGAAAATATCTCAGTAACACGTTAGCAGTGCATATGACCATTTCGACAACTAATGTCGTTTGAGTTCAGATTAAATTAAGAATACCTAAATAGAACAGACACCCCATTAGCAATTAACACCAAAGCTAAGAACAGTTACACAAGAGATATACTCCTTAATTATATTAGTTTCTATTTAGTGCGATGTTTCACATGCAATTTATTTAGTGATTCTTTCAGTAGTATTTGAGTTATCTTTTACATCAAAACAATATGATATTACCCAAACATATAAGGCATTTATACTTTGTGAAATATTCTGTTCTAATTTTTTTCCCTGTTGGACAGATTTACGTTTGGGTTGGACAAAACATAGAAGATGATATTAGGCAAAAGTTACCATGTCTCATCAAGGTAAAGGTATATTTTTTAACAGTTGTTACAATAATATTGCTTATGCATGAGGATTTGAAATATATATATTTGTAAATAAACAATTCGTGATAAAGGACATAATTTGTAAGACAGTGTCCAAAGTTCTTTGTGAATTGCTATGGCCGCCAAGAACAAAACGTATTATTATATCATCAACGTCACTTCTTGACAATAGAGTTATGTATCACTGTTATCTTGTGTATAAATTATACCCCCACTCGCGAGTGGGTGGTATATTGGAATACCCTTGTCCGTCCGTCTGTCCGTCCGTCAGTCCGTCCGTCCGAAGTTTGTCACACTCAGCTACTGCTGGGCCGATTTATTTCAAATTTGGTATTTGACTTTATATATACGGGGAATGCGTCATCCCTCATTTTTGTCACCTCATGATATCAACTTCCTGTTTGGCGGGACTTAGCCATTTTTCCCTTTATTGAACATAGTGAAAATTTCGTCACACTTTTCTCAGCTACTGCTGGGCCGATTTATTTCAAATTTGGTATTTGACTTTAAATATAGGGGGAATGCGTCATATCCCATTTTGGTCAACTCATGATGTCAACTTCATATTTGGCGGGACTTGGCCATTTTCCCCTTTGTTGAACATAGTGAAAAGTTTCGTCACACTTTTCTTGGCTACTGCTGGGCCGATTTATTCCAAATTTGGTATTTGACTTTAAATTAAGGGGGAATGCATCATCTCCAATTTTGGTCACCTCATGATATCAACTTCTTGTTTGGCTCGACTTAGCCATTTTTCCCTTTATTGAACATAGTGAAAATTTTCGTCGCACTTTTCTCGGCTACCGCTGAGCCAATTTCTTTCAAATTTGGTATTCTACTTTATATGTAGGGGGGATGTATTGTCTCCCATTATGGTCACCTCATGATATCAACTTCCTGTTTGGCGGGACTTAGCCATTTTTCCCTTAATTGAACATAGTGAAAATTTTCGCCACACTTTTCTTGGCTACTGCTGGGCCGATTTATTTCAAATTTGGTATTTGACCTTATATATAAGAGGAATGCGTCATCTCCAATTTTGGTCACCTCATGATATCAACTTCTTGTTTGGCTCGACTTAGCCATTTTTCCCTTTATTGAACATAGTGAGAATTTTCGTCACACTTTTCTCGGCTCCCGCTCGGCCGATTTCTTTCAAGTTTGGTATTTGACTTTATGTATAGGGGGAATGCGTCGTTTCCCATCTTGGTCACCTTATGATATCAGCTTCCTGTTTTGCGGGACTTCGCCATTTTTCCCTTTATTGAACATAGTGAAAGTTTTCGTCACACTTTTTTCAGCTACAGCTGGGCCGATTTATTTCAAATTTGGTATATGACTTCATATATAGAAGGAATGCGTCATATCCCATTTTGGTCACCTCAAGATATCAACTTCCTGTTTGGCGGGACTTGGCCATTTTTCCCTTTATTGTACATAGTGAAAATTTTCGTCGCACTTTTCTTGGCTACTGCTGGGCCGATTTATTTCAAATTTGGAATTTGACTGTATGTATAGGGGGAGTGCGTCGTCTCCCATTTTGGTCACCTTATGATATCAACTTCATGTTTTGTGGGACTTAGCCATATTCCCTTTATTGAACATGGTGAAAATTTTCGTCGATTTATTTCAAATTCGGTATTTGACTTTATAGATAGGGGGATGCATCCTCTCTCATTTTGGTTACCTTATGATATCAGCTTCCTGTTTGGCGGGACTTGGCCATTTTTCCCTTTTAATGTGTAAAATGATACGAGTGAGGGTATACCTAGCACGACAACGCGTGCAAACTCATGTTTTTGGTAAGGGTGATCAATGGTGTCTCATGAATCTTGAACACTAAAACTCATTATTTGATTTGTTACTTTTTTAAAATACAATACTAATTCTCATTTTCGACCGTTATCGTATGCGTTGATCTATTTTATTGTAGCCCCATAAGCGAAAAAGTGCGTTTTAGTTTATCAACTCCCAGAGATATGTGATTTGTAAATAAATGGTTACTTGCAAGAAACTAACATAGGCATGGATAAGAGATTAATTCTGCATCTTGTATATCTAACTTTCGATATAAGTTCTTAAGTTAAGGCTCTCTGAGTTATATTGGGGTTATAAGTTTGTATACAGAATTTAATACGGAAAGATACTAGTAATCAGAACATACAAAATGAAAATTTGATTTCAGACATTAATTCTGAATGACTTATTTGAGAATTCCACCTGCTAGATCATATTGATTATGTAATCAGCGACATGGCAATTACAATAGACTTACTGCCTTTTATTTCATTTACTGACATACACCTGCGAAAACTCATTTGAGAAATGAATAATTAATGTAATGAGTAAATAATTTATAAAATTACAAGATTTTGTAATTGAAATCAACCATTTATATATTGAGTAAATTATTTACTATAGAAATATGTCGACGAAGATTCAGCTGCTAGATGTTTTGATGAAATCAGCATTTGGATAGTATCACAGGATAATGAACCAGAAATGTTTATTAAACACTTCAGGGATTGGTGCAATACTCAATACGGGGTATGTTATATCTAAGTACATTCAGAGCCCTAGATAACTTTTAAGGCGGCAATATAAATTAGTACTTACTTTTTACTGATCATGAAAATTTCAAATTAAAAATTATCTCTCTGAAACAAAGCTATGCACTTAGGTAGTTAGATAACTTTTTTACTGTTTCAAACATTCCTATAGTACATTTGGTATAGGTTTCAGTTTGAAGTGCAATTCATATTATCCAACTTACATTTGATATACTTGTATATTCATAGTATGCTCAGAGTATTTGTGATCGCTCACCATGCATTTGATATTATTAATTAGTATTTGTTGTTAAAGCAACCGTTTCAAACGTTATTGCTTATATCATCAGAAAATGTAGGTTACCCTGGTGATACAAATTGTGAATGGACGTGTAATATCATTCTTTCTGTAAAAAGTGTTTTTTATCATCCTGTAGCAAGTTAACTATAAATAATCAAAAAGATGATTTAATTAGCATATCAATAAATTATTTTTTATATTAGAATAAATGATCTTGCCGTTTACCGTATATAGCTAGAAGGTTATCTAAAATGTTTTTCGTTCTTTCCTCTTTGTTATTTACCATTCTGTATTTTGTACTTTGTGTGCCAGTCCTCAGCAAATCAAGGCAGTTCAGATCAATATTTCCCCGCGTAATCCATTCTTATATTCTATTTCTGTTCTACTGCAGACACATCACTTATGACTTTAGACGTATGTCTTATTCATTTCCGTTCTGTTTATGTCAAAAGAAACCAAATCTTATCCTAATAAGCTAAAATACGTTTTCTTGAGTATGTCTTAGCTGATATATTTTGATAGAAATACTGTCATAAGATCCTTTTAATTTTGTTGAAAGCATTATAAAAGGTATATCAATCACATATAGTATTATTTTGGTTGATCTTAGTCCGATATTATTAAGCGTTTGAATAGTGTATATTAGCTATATCTTAAACAATTACATAAACGTTGACCTCCTTAATCTTTGATTATTCTTAATTTTAAAAGCTGTCAACTTATTCCGTGTATGGAACTAGCTGGATGTCCTTGGTACTGGATTTGGCCTCCTGTTTCGATATTTTGGTAATGAGTACTTCTTCTGACTATTTTTTGGATTATGGCTTTCCATATCATTTGATTTTAATACTGCTGATGAATCCTTACTTGAAAAATGTGTACAGCATATCAAAATTTACTTTCTATTATACAATTTGGGTATTTTTGTATTAACAAAGGATGGCTTAGACAGCGATCATATTTGATTTTCTGGGATGCTATCGATTAATAAATAGATATAATAACAAGTATGGATGAGCCAAGTTTGTATACATCTGATTATGTTTCAGGGAAATGAAGTTTATGAATATGCAAGGAAGACAGTTAGACAAGAAAATGCAAAAATTGACGTTGAAACAGAGGTAAGTAAAATATATTTCAGATCTAAAAATTGTAATCTAGTAGATATCAGTCTGAAATACGAAGATATATGGTAAATGTATATGAGACAAAGTTGTAAACAATCCATGATTACATAAAGCATTTTAGCAATCACACATTTTTTTTGGTTCATCATGATTTAACAATGAAGCTTCAACTATGAACAAAAAACTCACATGTTAGAAAACGGCCATCTTCGCTAGCCAAGGGTTACGATCCGCTCCCTATCGAACATGCAAAAAGGCTACTTTATGATTGTGAGTCGCCTGTATTTGTCACTGTTGTGACATTTGATATTTGTTTTACTTGAATTGTTAAAAAAAATGCTCACTATATACTTTCAATTATTGTAAAAAAAATTGTGGAAATATTGCATGCTTACCTTGCAGTAAGAAAATGCAGAACAACAGAAAATATTACATGTGTGTATAAGTGCAATGTGTACAGTCTACTGAAAATGTCCACAAACTTCGGTTAGCAAATAAGCTAAATCGAAATTGAGCTACGATATTTTGTAAGAGAACTTTTCAGTGTAGTTGAGAAAAACATTTATTTCCTTTACTATTGTATTATATAGATGGTTGACAGGACTTATATGAAATACCCAAAATATGGATACAGAGAGTTAATAAAAAAGGAACCATCAGAAGAAATCGATCGAACCCATAAAGAGGTATAAAATGATTTTGTTTTTATTTAAGTATACTAACTCTATGAATTTATATATGTTATTATAAATAACCAGTTGAAATAACAATTTCACTCTTTGTTATTTTCATTTTTCCCTTATTAAAAACTTGTAAGCGATAACATATTATGATGCAAAAAATGAAAATCAAGTCTTGACCCACTTTGGAATGAGACATTTATTTGGAAAACAAATTTACAGTTCAAACTTAATTTTCCTGCTATGAAATTTAATTTTAAAAACATTAACTGTTGATTTGAATGAAAATATTGCTGTCATTACTTTTTTTTCCTTTTCAGTTCCATTTGACAGAGAGACATTTCAAGGAGACGATAAAAATGCCAAGATCTGAATTTTACCGTCTTCCATTATGGAAACAGGAACAATGCATTAAATCTGCAAGACTTGGACACTACAAATCTAACGGAAGTTTTCTACTTTCCCGTTGCATTTCGCCTGATTAGGATATATCTCCGGATTGGTTGATTTGATCTTACAAGACTCGCAATACTACCACGGAACAGCAACAGCGCCAAAGGTTGTCGTCAAGGTCTCCGGAAGTTCAAGATCACACTATATGGCTGTTATATGGATTTACGCAAAAAAATTCGGTGCAAACATAATTATCAATATAGAGCTTTCGTGAAAAGTTGCCTAAATGGTTCATTCCTGAAGATGTCACCAGTGCAGGCATTAGAAATACCAAGTAGATCACTATAAAAATTGAGTTGATATTGATACATTCATGCCTTTTATCTTTCCAAAAGACAACCAATATTAATAATATATCTACAAATGTATGTCTTAATGATATCATCTTTGCACAGCTATTGCGCAAATTCACAGGTGCTTCAAATTATGCTATTGCATATATTGCAAACGTAGAATCATTTTGTCATCAAATTATCAAGAGCACAATTTATTGTTATTCATTATTATCAAACGCTTTGTACTTGTACGAAGCACTTCTCTAGACACATTTAGCCAACTGTAAACCCAGTGTACAGTAAAAATGTTGCATGAAACTGGTACAATTTGCCAAACTTAAATGCTAGGTAATATGGAAATATTAGGTAGATAGTGATGCACAAACCTTCAAATTTTTAACAGGTTATATTTGCATTTTTTTTATATTGTCAATATCAAATACAATATGTAAACTTGTTGATAGAGTATATTTAAACGAATAAATCAGATCGAAATATCATTTTAAGTTTATTTTCTATTATTATACCAATAATTATCATCCTGTAATTTTTTGAAATTCCAATTTTTCCATGACGAACAGTTTCATTGGTCAGCGTCAAGGACTCGTTGTTCAGTGCCTAGTTTTTTATCAGTGCTTCTTGTTGTAAAACACCGTTTAAACCAGTATAATCAAAAATTTATTTCAAGACAAATTGTTGTCAGATGTGTCTCCCAGATTATACATGTGCCACTATTTCGGAACCTCAGATAAAATCATATGAAGACTGAAATATGTGTAATTCAACATGGGAAGGAATGGCAGACAGAATTAGTGGAGTAACCGGAAGTAGCAATATGGCAGAAAATATGACGTCACAAATGAATAATTTGAATTTCATGATTCTCGAACAATCATGTTTTTGTATCGAAGGTTTTTGAATTGAAGTTTAATTTCCGTAAAATTTTGGTGTCTTAGTACGGCAGTTGCAGTCCCTAATTATCAGATCACATTCTACTAATGTCTTGGTTGTAAAGATCTATAAATATAAAAAAAATTGTAATATTTATAGATCTAAAATCTTGAAGTTTTATAAATTTTTAATTGAAATGTGGAAAGACAGGGAGTTAACACATGCACACATGTAAAATCGCACTGTAAATAATCTTTTTGGGCCATTTAGGGCTTGCTATATGGTGTGAGGTTCCTCACTGTGTTGAAGACCGTACGGTGACCCCTAGATGCTTTGTTTTGGGTCGTTTTAACCTGGATATGGGATGTTGTCTCCTTGACATTTACCCCATTTCCTTTCTTTTTCATAGGACATTTCGGCAGTTCATACTCATTCAACAGTACTACATTGTTTTTAAGGAACATTTTCTTGGCTTTTCAGAATTACCTACATTACTAAAGCTATCATTACATCATACCAACCATTTGCGGATCAAGAGGTTAAAACCCTTTTCAGAATTTACTTAAAATCGAGTAAAATGCCAAAAACGACTGGAACCTCATCTTTCGAAGGCTGGGTTCGTCCAAATGGCTAAAATGAATTTCATGTCTGTTTGCTATATTCGACTATTTCAATCATAAATGTGTTGGAGATTTAACATATTCATAAAATTATGATTTAAATAGGGGTCATGGGATGGCAGCACATCGTTTTAGAATTTCCTATCAAAACAAAATGGGTACAGCGTTTTGGGTGATTTCTAGTATTAAATGATGATGTGAAAGTGACCTCAATAGCTGAACTAAAAAAATACAATTGTATATAATTCTGTGATAAATATAAAAGAAGCTTCTCGACCCACAATGGATACGCTGTAAAAATCCTGATATATGCAAGGCTACAATACATAGCTCGGTAAGAATAATTGAAGCAAGAACAAAAACAAACGTACACATTGATAAATTCTGTTTTTAATTGAATATCATGCAAATTAATTCATTCAGTTATCAATTTTCCTGTAATAAATGTCAACAATTAAAATCGAAATACTATTAATTGTAAATCAAATACGCAAGTTTCCTGATTAATATGTACTTTTACTTTTAATTATAGACATGAACCATGTATGACAGAACTTTGACCTTTCACTTGATTGTGTAATGAAGGCATCATAATATCTTTATGATGTTTTCCTTATAATGTTCATGTTGTGTAAAGATAGTAGGTAATATACCTTAAATTTCGTATTTCCTGGTTTCGCTAAAATGCAGTTTTAAGTGCTGAAACTATGCGCAAATAAATAAAAAAAATGCTTGCAAATATAACAACTTGAGAGTGGCGCGAGACCATTGTCTGGTTGCTGGGATTGGCCATTTTTAACTTCTGAAAATCAGGATGGTCTTTCTTACGGCCGGAAATTCAAGATGAAAATCCCATCGGGACACGGGAAGGAGTTCTCAGACCCGGAAAATCGAAATTTTACGCTGAAATTCAACGGGATTGGTAAATATTTGTTTTTTAAATACAATCTTCCGGGATCGGGACTTTCCGAAAAATATTTCCTGGATTTTGGGATTAGCTCATTTTAATAGAAATCGGGATTAGACTCCCTTTTTCCCTCCCACACTTGGCTTCAATGCGATATTGAGTACAAGCAATGATACCTTCCCGTCATTACATACTCGTGCACAAATCTGTTGTAATAGAACATTACATGACTACAGATGCTGACTGGATAAGATTATTGCCATCCAGTCACGAAAAGATATACACGTTGTAACGAAAGTCAATTACTGGTTTAATGTAGGATATTGCTACATGAACCTCATCCTAAATACCATAGCGAACCAACTGCAAAATCAGAAGGCAGAAGTTTACATGGGAGCTAAAACAAATTTTACATACAACAATGTACATGCAAATATGTTAAAAAAAACTTTGGTTTGAATACGGGAGATGGAATACATATAAGACCTTCAAATGTTTTGCGGACAAACTATTGCCATACCTTAACACTATTAACAAACTTAAGAGTCCAGTAGAGATGAATGAGTACGACTAATATGTCATTGTATTGATATGTTCATCAAAATAAATAAATTACTTTATACTTTATGGACAAATTTCACAAAAATCCCTGAATGTTTATTGTTATGCGCTGAACTGACGGACCTGCTCACCTTTCGTTTTGGGGCTTATAATTTACATGGACTTAAAATGATTCATATTAGAGAATATGTATTATTTACAGTCAAAATCAGGGAAGAACAGACAAAATGATGACAAGGCATAATCAGCTCACAGAAATACAGAAACCAATCGTACCACAAACTAACAACCGGTCATGCCAAAAATCTGGATGTACTGACATGGTACATGAAACTAGTCATGGTGGGCTTGAGGCATTTTTGGACACAAAAACTCCCTTTCAGTATCTTGTTAAACAGGACAGGTTTATACAAATATGTCTAATTGAATGTTACCATGTAACTGACTGTGAAGCTGAAGTTTATATACTGAACGATACAAACATGCCGTTTATCTGAAAACTGCCTCATGCAGAGCTTTAAAGTCATGTAATTTTTGTACGTTGAGGCTAATAACCATCATTTTGATATAAATATTTGAAAAAATAACAAAAATTTTAGCCTATAACATTGAAGCTGCTTGATAGAAGCAATAAAAGGCTGTAAAAAACTAGCAATGTTTTTATACGTTCCTTACGAAAAGGTTGTTTAGAACGATTTTTCTCCTTCATTCAAATATGTCTTGAAATGAACGCATAGAAACATGCAACGTTTCTAACAAATCGGATATTTAACAGCAGTTTAGAACGATTTTACACCTTCATTCAAACGTATGAAACTAAAGCATAGAAACATGCAACTTTTTCATACAAACAGGCTATTAAATATCAGTGCAGAGCGGTTTTTCTCCTTCATTCAAACACGTGAAACAAAACGTATATACTACTTCACCTTTTACTGTAACAACTTTCATAACAAGGCTTTAATTTTGCAACTGTTTTATACAACTTTACCGATTAACTGAAGTTTGTACCTGTGGGACCGTCTCAAACAAAAAAAGCTTAAAATCATGGGATTACTTTATGCAAACAGCCTATTTAACCCAAACGTAGCTTCTTCATACAATATATATATTCATCATATGTTTAGTAATAAATACAGACGTTTTGAATATGTGATACAGTGCATGACTTTCATTCCGTATTCACACTATGACGTCATACCCTTTATCGCATGGCTTACCCTTTATCACACACACTTTATCGCATGGCTAGACCTGTACCATACCCCTTTTCCAAAAAAAAACATTTTGTTTTTAATTCGACTTATTTTTTGAAAAGAAAGAGGGGTAAAAAAATTTTGGGGGTGAAAAAATTTGGGGGTTAAAGATTTTTTAGGGTAACAAAAATTTGTTTGGTGTGAATTTTTTTGTGATAATCAATTTAAAAAAAATCTAGCAAACCTTTTTCCTTTACATGTTATATTTTATTCAAACCACCTCCAGTCCTTTCCGCCCATTTTGAAATTGTCTTCTTCACAAAATACACGCATTTTCTCTTACTCGGCGATTTCAATTTTTTTACAGTATTTTGGGGATTGAGTAGTCCTCTGTTTAAATATATGATAAACTGTATAATACATGGCAAAATCGGTATCACATGCCGTATCATCCCTCGACCAATATCCGGTGATTCTTCGGGCCAGAGGCCCTCGAGCTGATATTGGTAACTCGGGATGATACGCAATGTGATACGAATTTCGCCATGTATTAATTCCTATTTATTGACAAACAAGTACTAATAGATTGCGTCATCTTACAGGATGAAATTTCTCAATGGATATCAACATAGAAGTCTGCTGTGGTAAAACAATCATCAGAATTGAAATATACTCCATACTAGTCAAAATGCCAATCTGAATTAAATGTTCGAGCTGCAAACCACATTTTTCACTTTTGCATTGTACTATAAAATTAAGTTTGTGCATATGGCCATTTCGACAACGTCTGTCTCTTCAGTGTAGATAAAATCAAAACATTTGGAAATTCATAAACAGAAATATGTGTAAAAGCTCATATACAAATGCAAAAATATTATGTTAGGTATACTTTGTATTTGCTTGATCCAACATGGATTTGATTTGCAAATATATAGTTTCTACAACGAGAACTAAGTTGATTATGAAATTTCTCACATCGAGTTAAATAAATTTTGCAAATGTTTGAAAACGAGGCTTGCCGAGTTTTTCAACATTTGAAAATTTATTTAACAAGATGTGAAAAATTTCATTATTAACGGGTTAAGGTTGTAGAAAATGTTTCTCTAATGACATATTGTAAAACACCGAGGATTTGATGTTTTTGCAAACGAGAAAGACACGACATTTTGTTTAAAGAGATGTAATGTTATCAGTGCTCAAATCGTGCGAGACCTGCATTAAATTGTCAGATTTTAGTTGATTACTTGTTCCCTAAACACCTTTGGGGATTATTGACCCCGATCTAAGTTGATAGTCATAGGGAAGTACATTTGTTTGATCAGATAGCCAGGTTGTCAATTAAAACGATAATTATTCCGATTGTTTGTCATTACATACGCCACCCCAGGGAAAACTCCATTTTTTAAACTCTAATGCACGATATACGATATCCATTGCTATATTAATTATCACTTGGATAGCCAAGTGTATCTTGTTTCCATCTTGATTTAGGAAACATAGATGATAAAGATGCTAAAACAGGAAATTTAACAATCGGCAAAACTCGGATGTATCCGTAACTCCGAGGAAGGTAGGGACTAAGCCGATGTTCCGACCATTGCACTGTGAAGGTCAAACAGGGAACGGAGAATTAAAGCAATTATCAAATGGTGTTTTCATGCTTACACAATTAATTTTTCTGGTTTTTGTTGATACATACATTTAAAATTCTCAAGGTTATCAGAATTAACAAAATAACAAAAGCTCTGGAAGTAAAGCAAACTGAATCAGTCTGCAAGTACCCAGTCCGACAACTGACCATTGATGTCGTCTTTTAACCCTTGCTACCACTCGGGAAATAAACTGACATAAATTGCCAGTCAAGTGTAAAACAGTGATAAACTGAAGTGCTCGTGAATTATTTCTGAAATAATTAAAGTATGTACTCTTTGAGGGGCATTGCAAATGCATATTTTTGGCGCGTTCTGTTTAATTTTATTTATTTGGTGTCGTCTCCACTTGTTTTGATCTTGTTGCTGTTTTCTCCATTTGTGTTTCTCTATAACGCCATGGTTGTTTACCTTTAATTTTCATATTTCCCCTTCCACTTTGTGTATCGATATTTTAAATTGTAGTAAGTGAAACTTGTTTTCACATTTTAATAAATAACAATAAAGGTAATTGTATTTACAATAAATTGAAAAATGCCACATGAAAGAGATACATAAATGGATATCAAACCTGCACGACGTATACAAATCCCAAATCCTTTCATCATGTCGGAAAATACTGATGTAAACAAAACAAATACATATTCTTTCAACTTACAATCCTTTGATAAATTGAAAAAGCTATGACGCTTATAAGAAACAGTGTTATCAATATTGCAGTTATAAGAAATCTTTTCAAACTGTCGTCTGCCACCATATTTTCAATTTCAAGTGACATTCGTCTTAATTTTCCCATGTCACCATTTGGAAGTTTATGATTCCTTAGAATGTCTTCCAACTTTTCTTCTTCTTCTGAGAAAGAGCGTGCTAAACTGTTTGCTGTAACTTTGTTATTATTTAAACCATACACAGAAGATCGTCTTCGATTGGGATCACCAAATTTCAATGGTGCAATGTCATTTGCCAAAACACTTGAGCGACGTCTTGAACCGTCATATTGTTCCTCCGCAATGTCACTTAGAGCAACACTTGAACGTCTCCTTTGTAGAATGTAATTTCTCATTATTATTACGAACGTAGGATTTTATAGATCAACTTCCATAATTTAACAAAAATTCTTAGATAAATTTACTTTTTAAGCTTCAATTAATTGTCTCCGGGTATCATATTCACACTAAGGCTTTCAATATCCTGCAGGTGAAATGAAATCAACAAAAATGTCCAAGATGTTTCAAGTACTAATTACCGTGACCAAATATAGAACTGAAACAGAGAGAGAAAATATATAGCATATCTTTTGCACAGAAACTCGTAATCTCATCATATAAACATCATTAGTCCCTTGTCGCTTCATACAAGGCGAAGTCGTAACAATTATGTCGATATCTTTGAATCAACAAATCTAGTCTATTGCGTGTATCATTCCTATATTTATTGCTCGTAAAATTTCGCTGGAATAGTTCAAATCAAATACCAATACATGACAACATGTCGATCATAGAAAATTATGAACATATTATTATCTTTTTGTACATGTCGACACCTATGAGTGACATTGTAACACTAATTGTTCATTTTAGCGCCACGGACGATTGCATTCATTAATATCATCTCCAATACATGTCATTTCAAGATTTTATTACTTTTATATTAATTGCTCATATCATGTTTTCATCTAAAACAATGAGTTATTTATAAATACCGTTATACTTATTTTGATAGCCACATCCTTTCATTCAGTTATGCAGCCTCGACAACTTATATTTCGCTCCGCTTATCCCTCAGAAATCCCGGGTCAGAAATATTATAGGGAGCATGAGAAATAAAATGTTTCTCAAATACACGCAAAAATATCTGAAATGCAGCCTATTTCAATTAATCTACTAATTAATTAACTAGTCCTGCAGATATAAATATGCACTAAGGAATGTTGATGACTTGTAATCAAAGTTCTTAGAGATTAAAATTTCAGACTGGAAGACAAGCGTATTTGCATCTGCATTTTTTGAGTTGTTTGCACCTAGATTACTGAGCTTGACATACTACCGGTAGTATGCTGATATGAAATGTTTGGATCTCTACATGATAAAATCAAACAAAGAAATGGAACAATTTTTTTATTGTTGATCTTCATTTTGATGTCACTGTGAGGCCTTCAACACAAAACAATCGATTAAGCCCCACAGAGAATTCATAACTCACCTAGCAGTTTGAGTATATCTCTGAAAACATACATCTCCATGCTAATGATAAATAATAATCAAAAAGTTGGAATAGTATTCTTAAAAACACCGCCATCGTTTGCCCTAAACCTATAAGATAATACGGACAGCATATGAAAGAACACGTTGTCCTCATTGAGTTGATCGCAAACCTACATTGGCAAAACTGTGTATTAAAGATAGAGGTGGGCAATAAAATATACCTGTACACAGATGGTCTGCAGGGGAGGATCCAGGATTTTTGAAGGGCCTTAATTTGAAAATAGCATAACAATTTTGAACGATTTTTTAAGAACATGTAAACATACTGGAACTATTTCATTTTCATGTTTACTAGTAATTGGCGTATTAATAGATTTGCCAAAATGGTGCATTTTTGTCAACAAGAGTAAAAATTGGTGCAATAATACTTACTTCATTAAAAGTTTACAAATAAATAGCCTCATCCTTTCATTCATCATATTATAAATTTAGATATCTAAATCCGCATATTTCGTAAAAGGCATTCAAACGAAGTTACAGACTGAATTGAATTACAATAAACGTTCTTCCAAAAGTCCAATTCCGGAACGTTCCGGGCATTAGAATGGCGGGTCAAAGAGGTCAAACGGGGTAAAAATGGCGTCCCGCTGTATGAGGGCAAAGGGAATAATTTCTTCAACCAACATATGAAAGGTATTTATGATTTGAAAAATGCCGAACATGTCATAAATCAACATTTTATCCCAGGCGGGTCATTTCCAACCAATTTATTTTANNNAAATTTTTGAAAGTGGAATATCGTCTAATAGACAACTAGATGAGCATTGAAGGGATATACAGTAAATTACACTTGACACTTTCAAAACCTCTTCCGACACTCTTGCCAAATTCAAACCAGGGATTAGGCGCGGATCCAGGGATTTTGAAAAGGGGGTTCCAGCTTGAAAATGAAAGAAAATGTCGGCGAGTGGAGCGAGGCTCGAAAATTTTTGGGGTATTTCTTGTAAAATATTAGGATATTCATTAAAAAATACATGTTTGCCCCAAAAAGGGGGTTTCAACCCCCAGAACCCCGCCAATGAGGGATGGCGTTTTGATTTTTAGTTTCTCTCCAACTCTTACCTTGTAGCAAAGTAATTTGCATATGCCTTTATACTCCGTATTTCTAGGTGTCTGAGCTAATGCAATGAAGTCACATCGTCTGCTTGTTACTTGCCATTCCATAAAATAATTTGGCTATTGTGCATTTGTCTCGTAACTCCATTATAAGTCCGACCATATTTTGACAATTATAGGTAATATATTATATAAAATGTCATAATGTACACCTGAATACACAGGGAAACAATAGGGATTAACTTCAAGTCTTCATTCAATATAATTCCCAGATTTAGGATAATCCTTAATCCGGTTGTAAAGCCATTTAACATGAAACACTTACAGTGATAAAACTAATTTTAATTCCATGAAGGATTCCCAATAACGTTTTATTTGTAAACAAAGAGCGTCAAAGACAAGCTAATACAAAAATAATCAATATTTCAAAACATTTCATACTGTTTGTTCGGAATAACGCTAATACGGGACTTTCGAGATAGGAACTCTCGTATAATTGAAGGAAGAAACGATCTCCTCAAATACAAGTAACCTGACATATTGAAATAAATACCACCTAAAAACAAACTACTCCGACCTGCCGTTAGGTGTGGGGTTTTCTCACCGTTCATTGAAGATCTTATGGTGCCTTTGAGTTGTTGTTACTCCCCTTTGGGTCGTTGTCTCTTTGACACATTCCCCGTTTCCCTTCTTTTTTCTATTTATGAAATTGAAGTGCACCTATAATTTGTCCACAGGGGCCGGTAACATACGATATTGATTGACCGGGTCCCATATATATGTATATATATGGGGCCCGGTCTATCAATATCATATGTTACCGGCCCCTGTGAATTTGTCCTTCATGACAATTATTGAACTAAATTTTAATTGACGAAAAACAATTAAGCTGAAGCGCTAAATATACATCACCCGTAGGCACGGACCATTTGATTTTCAGGGGGGGTTAGTATTTTTTAGAAAAAATTTTTCTGGCCCTGACTTTTGCCAAAAAAAAAAATCTCTGGCCGGCATCTGGGTTGAAAAAAAAAACAATCTGGCCCTGATCCTGTCCATTAGA